>VWZZ01002499.1:1765036-1783377 GCA_013399095.1 Psophia crepitans
CCACCCCCGCCTCCGCTCCTGACAGAGCACGGAACACCGCGGCTCTGAAGGGAGAGATGGACACTTACAGATGGGGGGGAAAAAAACCCACTGAAAAATCTTATTACTTCAATTTGCTGTTAAAAATCAGTATCGTTTAACGATAACCTGAGTAATTGTGAACGGCCTCTTCCTTGTGGACTCGGCAGTTTGAGGGAAGACGGGACAGCCGTTCCCCTCCACAACAGCACGAGGCATGTCTTGTCTTACTGTCCGGCCGGCACGGAGAGCCCTTCCAGCTCTGAGCAGCTGTTTGCTACAGACCATCATGCCACCTAAGCAGAACATCTCTCAATTACCAAACATAGGAAACTCAATAACCTTCAAGAGAGAGTTTGTATATGGCATGGAGGTTAATTAAATACAGCTTAGCAGCCCCAAAGTAAAGCCTGGCCAAAGATATAACTGATCCAGCTAGTCAGAGCGTAACTGTTTTCCCTCCCGGTGGGGCAGCCCATCGCCACGCTTCCCCGGGCTGAGCTTCACTCCCCAGGCCATGACCCCAGGGTTTCTTTGTTTGACCCAACTTTAATCAGCTTCCTTCTCCGATTCCAGCAAATCCCTCCACCGACGGCAGCCAGGAATAAAGGCTATTGTACAGCGCGGAGCTACGTTTCACAGCAAGTCACGATAAGCATTTCCTTTCCAAACATCCAAGTTCCCCAAACGGTACAAACAGTGGCCAAGAAAAGCAGAGAGCAGATTACTGGAGTTTGGCAGATAAAACAATGGTGAGGATAAAAAAAATATATATTGGTGCATCCCTCGCTCTTTATTGTCTCCACTTGTGACTCAAAGGCCAAGGAAGAGTTTGAAACGACTGCTTACCGTACTGACAGCGAGGTCCTTGGAAACCAGAGGGGCAGTGGCAGAGCTGCGAAGGTCCCTCTACGCAGTTCCCACCGTTGAAACAAACCCCGTAACCGCAGGCAGCTGCAAGGAGGAGGGAGAGAACGATTCCTGAGATCAGGAGCAGTGTTCCCGCACTGAAACGCCCGCTCACCGACTCAGTTCCCGCAGCCCTGGAGCGAACTCGAACAGTTACAAAAATCCCGCTGAGCCGTTTCTGAAAGGCGACCCTTTTTCGGGTGGCAATGCGATACTCAGATGGTACACAAAGCCTCTCAAAATTTAGGATGGGAAGTAAATTGCTCAGGCAATGTCTGAGGGCTTTTCTTACAGCGCGGCTAAGTGCGAATCCGTGGGAAAACATCGGCAGAGCCGCAGGGCCGTGGGTGAAATCGTGCCTCTGCAGCCAACAAGTGGGCAGCGCAGTCAGAAAGCGCCTCACACAGAATCGTGCCGGGGCTGGTGGCCGCAAAGATAACCTAGGGATGTCGAAACTGGAGGCCTCTTTCCGGAACCCACCAGGGCCGCTGCTTCCCGGCCTCCGCTGAGCCTTCCGGGGCAGCGGGCTGCCCAAACGCGGCGGCGCCGTCGGAACGGGCGAGAGGGTGAAACAGAGCTAAGCTGTAAGTAAGCCTGAGCGGCCACGTGTCTCTGTCCTCACCAAGTGAAGTGTAAAATGTACACGGAGACAGAGAATGCTCAATTAGGCTTCTGAAATCCACCTTTCCAAATCATCTAAATAAAACCACGAACAAGGATATGTTTTTCCAGTGGAATATCTATTTCTGATAGCTCACGAAAAGCAGCCAATATTTTATATTGCCTGCAGGAAAACGCTCATCTCGAAAGGAGAAATGTTGTTAACAAGCGGCGCTGCCACGCGTGCCGTGCTTTGTGGCAGCGGAAGGGCGCAGAACAAGTGCCTATCTTCCTTTTTACGGCCATTTAAAGATTCGGACAACGAAACGTTCCCCCTATTCACTGCTCCGGACAGAGCTGTGTTGCCGGTCAATTTCTCTCTTCTCTCTTTCTCCTGCACCTCCTCTTTTTCTTTCCCTTTTCACTTCCATTGGACGAACCACAACAAAACCCAAGGCCGATGGGATTGGGTAGGAATATGCCCCCGAGATCCCGGCTCAGCCCGGGCTGGATTGCCGACAGCCCTGGACCAAGAGCAGCAACGGGGACCGACGCGTTACAGCTCGTGCATCCCGGGAAGAAACACACTGCAACTGCCAACTGTGACACGGTCACCTGCGTCGGGGGCCCTCCCGTGCCACCGATCCAGCCGATGGATCCAGAGATCGCAATTATTCCGAGTAGCTGCAATTAGAAAAGACAGACCTGGCAATCCCAGACCTGCTGGCTCAGCAGCGCGGGTTTGCCAGGAAGAGCAGAGGACGCAGGCGAGCGGCGGAGCCAGGAGCAGCTTACGCTGCAACTCGCTGCGGATCCCGCGCCGGCTGAAACAGGCGGCTGCCCCGCATGGGCGCCGGCTGAAGCGACTTGCCAACACACTAAGCGAACCATCAACCTGCAAACGTATACCGCATCCTCAGGCAAGCCGCCGCCGCTGAAGCAAAGAAGAAATCTGTCTTTGGTTTCAGTGGAAGCAAGGCGGGGGGGGAAGAGCGCCATGCTTTTCTCCTGCTAGGAGAGGCAGGGGTTATTCCAGCCCCGAGGCACGCGCGGGGGTAGCGCTGCTGGTTAGTGTACGCTGATCACAAGCAGAGAGTGACCCCGCTCCGCAGCCACGGTCAGAACTGGCCCCAGCCAGGCGCAGCCAGCTTTGCCACGCAGCACACGTGCACACAGCGGCTCTTCATGCTCAAGAAAAGCACCTCCAGGACAGGAGTTCTGGCCTCTTCTCCAAACTCCAGCAGTCGTGCTTTCTTTCAGTCAGACTGCAAAAATCAGGGTAAAAAGTGGTTCTGAGGATTTCACATTGGAAAGAAGAAGCCTGAGATGTTTCAGAGTGACCGCAGAGTCCCACGTGCTCCTGGTCACTCTCACAACATGTCTGCAACACGTCACACTACATTCACATCACGGGGAAAACAACCCAGCAGCATCTCCTGCCTTACCGCTACCTGGGCTCAGGAGTGCAGAATGAATACATGAGTGAATAAATGAATACAAACTCCTGGGAAAAGCCATTTTTTCTTCTCTAAAGCTGCAAGGCTGCCACTTCCTGACTGCCATAAGGAAAAAACTGGAGAATTAAGCGCATCTCCAGCAGGTACAGCCTGGGAACCGACTGTCAGCTACGTTCAGTGAGGCCCCAAGGGACAGCAGTGATGCTGCCCAGTGAGGAGGGCACACATGGTCCTGGGCACGGGCTGGTGGGGCAGTTCCTGGCCAGAAGGCTCTGGACCTGCTCCAGGCCAGGGACAAAACGGCACCTTTGCAGCTACCGACTGAAGATATGAAGCCTGTGATTGACTTAGAAAGCTCCATGTGATACAGGACCACCTGAAAATGACTGTAACACTGGGCTAAGGGCTCCACACGCACACTGCCCATGACTTCTCCCTCCTACCTGCCAGCTGGGAGTCCCCCTGGTTTCTCTTCCCATTCCACCCAAAGCTGTAACTAACTAGTAACAGAAAAAGCAGGTCTGTGATTACACATTTCGTGTCGTTGTAAGTGGGGAGGAAAGGCATCTCGTGCAGGCTTCAAAAAAGGATCCAAAACACTTGGCAGAAAATATTCTGTGCCGACTCCAAAACACCAACTGTGCATTCAGAAGAAAGAGGAGTCACAGATGGAAACAGTGCAAGGAAGCGTCCGCATTTTTTGGGCACACTGGCAGGACATTTTGTGCACACAAGAAGACACATTCGCAACGCTCCCAAGGCGCTGTCAAACATAACTTGAAAAGTTAAGACATACCCACAAAATCAGAGGTGGGAAGAAACCCACAAAAGAAACCCAAAGCTTGTGGGTCTCAGCTCGTCACGCCTGAAAAAGCCCTTCCCTGCCGACGCCAGCTCTGCTGGCAGCGCCACAGACGGGAGCCCTTCGGGTGGTGCTTGCTGCTGACCCAGCTCCAGCTCACCGGCCGGAGCGATAACTTCAGCTCCTTCCAAGTCTCGTTCTCACTGACACCCCAGCTCCCCAAACTGTGCTCCTTACACGCACTGGAGCTGAAATACTTAAGCCTCAGTGTTGGCTCTTTTAAGGATCTGATGATTTTTCAAATCCACCCTCCAAAAAAAAAAAAAAAAAAAAAAAAGATGTAGTAGTACAAAGGTAGCATTGAAGCCCAAACACTCATCTACCCACACTAATGAAACAGTGATGAAATGTCGCTTCAGAAAGCCAGTTATCTTCCCATCCACTGTTGCAGTCACTTTTCAGAGCCTCGGGGACCATAGCGGTCCCGTACGAGTCCCGTGCCGGCCGGCTGGTGCAGGACGCTGGAGGCTGGGAAGCTCTCCCCAGCACCCCGCTCGGCTGAGCCGTGTTGTGCAACGCCTGCGACTGCGAACGCTTCCCCGTGCGCATCCTCCCAGCCAGCAAGGCCACGGGGGCTCCTGGCAGCGAGCGTTTCGTTGGGATTCCCATCCCCAGGTACGCGCCATGATTTTCTAGGGCTGCAGCCTTAGGTTCTTGCCAGCTCCAGTGCTGCGAGCAGGGCTGTCTTCTGCTTCCTCCCTTCCCTTCAGGCCTCAGCCCTATTAGTCAGAATTGACCGAGTGGGCAAACTGCCTAATAAGGTGGTTTGGTTTTCCCCGAATCCTTCGCCTTACTCACCTAAAATCCGGACTTTAGGCAGGGTCGCGGTAAAGCTGAGCCTGGCCGCGTGACGCCCTGTTTGCCCTCAGTTCAGCTAAGACCCAAGGCACAACAATGGAAAATATTAGAAGCAATCGCAGCGACACGAATCGGGGATTAGGCGATACGGGTGTTATTCTTGGCTGCGCCCCAGAATTCCTGAATGACCCGGACAATCCCCCGCTCTGTGCTTCGGGCTGGCACATACCGAGTGGAAACCGGAATAACCTACTTCCCAGCCCAGTGGGGCCGAGGGGGCTGCGGGTCTCCCTCCCCTGCGCTTGCCAAGCCTTCTGCAAACTACCTCCTAATTCAGAGCGACATAACTTAATGCGATGGAAATTTGGGAAAAGGGTAACGGGAAAGAAAGGATAAATTACAGAAAGCACCGTCGTCTTCTGTCTGAAAGGCTGGACGGTTGTTCTTGTGAGGATTTAGCAAGGCAGGATTCTTGGGAAGTCGGAGGCAGGAGACGGATTTAAAAGGAAGAGCGATGGAGAACAGCGTTTCTCCTCCAACGTACGGGCTGGCGGCAGCGCCACACGGCCATCCCCTGCGGGGACAAAGACGGTCTCCCGGGGGAGCGTACGATAGAGGTTTAACCGGTGCCAGGCTTGATCCTGGGCGAAAGGTTCAGAAGTTCAGTGAAAGCCTTTCAGCTGACAAAACAATGAGCCTCCGGGAGCCAGGAGGGGATGCACAAAGGAAAGCCAGCCTCACAGGGAAATGAAATTGTTAACCGAACACGTTTCCTGCCGAGCCTTCCGACCTGTATCACAAATAACGGAGCTGCTCCTGCATGCCTGCGCACCCCTGCCTGCGCACCCGGCTCCCGGCGTCGTGCAGCAAGCGGGGCTCGGCCGTGCCCGCGGAGCCCAGGGGGCTGCTGCGGCGAGCCCTGCCGAGCGCTCCGTCCGGCTCGGCGGATGACGTGCTAAAGCTAAGCAGAGCTGGCAGTAAGAAACGCGGTTCAGTGCAGGGTAACTCACCCTGGAGCCTTTTAATAGGCCATTTGTGACTAATAAAAGTTTCTCTTTTAATGAGGCGATTAAAATTCAGCTGCTTTCCACTCGGCCCTGGGGGACGCTCGGAGGGCTTTTCATTGCCTCTCCGACTCGGAGACTTCCTCCCTTCTCCTTACCAAACGGACATTAATTCTCCCTCTTTACCTAGGGCCAGGCTCAACCTCTACCTGGGCTAAAAATCAGAACAAAGCGGGATCCAAACGAGGGCTGGATGAAATCTCCTGGTAAGGACAACTAGGGCTGGTGACGGAAGCTTTAGACCAGCAGCTCCCAGTGAGCTCCTCCAGAGCTCCACGGAGGTGTCCAGACTGCGGTGCAGAGTGCCGGCAGCTCTCCTGGCCAGGCTCTGCTCGCCTAGGCTGCTCTGTTTCCTCGACCCAGTTCATGAAAATTGACTTGGATGTCTCCATCCCAGTCGCAGCAGAGCCAGGCTCCCTCCCCAGCCGCAGCCCCAGTCAGTTCCAGCCTGAGCAGCGAGCCAATCCTTTCTGGAGGAGCGTGCCGTCACCACAGAGCCGGCACCGGCACCTCCTGCGGAGTCCTCAGACAACACTGCAACCATGACAATGTCACCAGCGCGATATCTCCTACAAACGGTCTCCTCTTTAGCCTTCTCCGTACTTATTGCTCTCCTTGGTGCCCTTCTGCCTCATCCTGTCGCTTCTGAAGGTGGCAGGGGCTGGCCCAAGAGCACAGACACCATGTCTGCAGCTGAACTCCAGCTCCTCCATGCAGACCAAGAGCTACAGACTCGGTGGGACTTGGCTTTTCAACATCTCGAGCTGAAAGTAGAGATCACGGGCACAACCAGACATGCAGGCCCCTCATCCTAATCAGCAAGGGCTTTAACGCTGTTATTGAACCCATGTGGAATTTAAGTAGCATCTCAGAGGCCACTTGAAACTGAGAAGCTTAGTCTGAAAGTCAATCCAGCCGGAATCCGACAGGGAAAGGACCCGATGCCACGCTAAAAATGCAAAGGGTGCCTCAACTTCTGACCTTTTTCCTTCCCGAGTGGGACTGAGCGGGTGACTGCTCCGGGACGGAGGGCAGACGTGTGACAAGAAAATAACCACCAACGGCTCGCTGCCACATCAGCAGCAAGTTTGAAGTGGACAGAGAGTCAAAGCATGCTGTCCCCAAAAGAGCCGGACCTCCCTCTCTTCCACTCCCGCCCGCCTCTGCGGTGAGCAGCCCAGCGAGGCGCTGCCCGGCTCTGAGCTGGTCCTGAGGATGAGGATGAGGAGTTAAGAGCGTGCCCGGCGCAGCTTGCCTCGCTCTTCTCTGCTTCCTTCCTGGATGGAATTACTCACTTCCTCAGCAGGAAAAATCACTACAGAAGGCACTTTTCCGAGTTCACCCGCGGTTATTATCTGCTTGCTGGCAGTGGGTTATTAGGCACCCAGGGAGTTTCCTCTGGCACAGCGGGGTTGCTCTCCTGTGACTTAAAAGGCAAGCTGTTTTTCTGTGGTGTGGGTAGGAGTGCACCTCCAAGCTCTAATTCAGGAAAGATCAGAGCTCCATTATGCAACTGGGCAGAGAATTAATAACGTATCACGGGCAGCGATGCGATTCTGCCTTGATGGTGACATTTATTTCTACACATATGCTCAGATAAACCTTTGTTTGATTCAAACGAAGACTTCATGTTGCTCTCAACGTCTCAAAAGTAAAGTTTAAGGTTAAATATTTCCCCAGCTGGATGCGGCCGCAGCGTTTAGGGGAAGGAGCCGGGAGCTACGCAGCATCTGCCTCCCACGTCAAGCGGTGCAGGCTGGAGGGAGGGTGGGAAAATGGGTCCCACGAGGATAATGCTGCCTCCGTCTTCCGCAATAATAACATAAAATCATGTTCTATACTAATATTTGCACATCCCTAGCCTGACTCACGTGCAAATCTGAATACGTATTGCAGCTTCCCCGCGCAGCTGGGCAGTAGGCACTTCCGTGCCGGTTTCGCAGAGGATTACACTACAGCAAACACAAAAGAGGAGGAAAGCCAGCCACAGAATCCAAAGGTCTCAACTTCTGGGACCCCTCTTCAAACCTTATGAGTGCCATCACTTCACCCACGCTGCAGTTTGCTTTCTCCTCTGAGGGTGATGCTGCCACATCGCTTGCTGGAGCCCACCAGCCCCGAAGCCGAACGCTCACCCTCCGGCTAAGGGGGGAGCAGATGGAGGGGAGGACTGCAGAGATCTCTAACCTCGGGCAGGGCTACCTCAGGCTCAGCGAGTCTTAAAACCAGCAGATCTGGTACCTGACACACCCCCCCCTTTCCAAAGCAGCCGAGGAGTCGCGTCCCTTTACAAGCGTGCTGAACGCACCCCGCTCTCAGCTGCGGGTCGGGCTGAGGAGCGGGGAGCAGCCAGGAACAGTCCACCGAGTGACCACCGGCTGCCAGCCAAAATAGTTCAGTGCCAGGCAAACCGCCGTGCCAGGCAAAACCGCCGTGCCAGGCAAAACCCCCGTGCCAGGCAAAACCCCCGTGCCAGGCAAAACCCCGTGCCAGGCAAAACCCCCGTGCCTTCTGGGGCACAGCACTGGAGCCCGTTTCTCAGCCTGTGGGTAAGCCGCCAAAGGTCACCTCTTCCACGGAAGCGGCTCTCGGTTCTGACCGGCTGGCCAGCAAATTAGCCATCCCCAGCACGTTCAATCACACAGACAGCAATTACAGGCTTTGGTAATGAACAGTCCACTTGGGGCTTGGATTACAGCTTTCCAGAGCTTCTGCCAACGGCACCATTCGAAACACCAGTTTGGGCTTGATTTTCAATGTTTAGTAGCGCTTGGCAACTGGGTAAATGAACGTGCCTCTGAAAAGCCTTCCACGCTGCGATGAGGAAATGCTCCAAAACTGGAAAGCGACGCACAGCGCTTCCTGGGAAGCCAGCGAAAAATCCTTCTGACACACTCAAATAAAAATAAAAAACCAGAAGCAAACAACACCACCCCCACCCCAGTTCTTTTTGAAGACTCCTTTATAGCGTTTACTGCAGGCACAGGACTTGAATCGAGCATCCTCAGCCAAAACCCCAGGCTGGCAGTAGCAAACGAAGAACCTCGTTGGGACAGCGCGATACTCACGGTGCAGACAGCCGGCACCCCCTCCGAGCTGGGACCACCCCGGGCAACACCTGTACGCGGTCTGGTACTTCACGGCGTACACCGGTCTGTAGCCTGTGTAGTAGGTGGTTCTGAAAGGCAACAGACAGCGTTAATTCCTGCAGAACCGGGGACCAAACGGACACAACTTCAACCCTAACTGTGGGTACAAATAAAATGAGGAATTTTCATTTCAAATGCGCTGACATTTTTTTTCCACCTGGTCTGGCAACGATCGTTGAGGCAAAGAAAATACTTCTGAATTTACTTTAATCGGGATGATGGGAGGTTGGAGCATCCAGGGCCCCATCTGGCCCCTGCCTCTTCCCTCCTTTCCCAAGGCATTTCAGAGCCGCGCTCGGGTACGAGCCGAAGGTCCCTTTAACAACTCCTGCTCCCAGAGCTGGGGCAGTACAGCAGGGATTGATCTGAAACATAAACAAACAAAAGCGACATTTCTTTCCCGGAAATTTGATGTTGTGTGTACGTGAAAATTGAAATGCAGATAAAACTTTTGAAGGCGATTTTTTAATAGCTCCTTTGGCAGAACTTGAAACTGCTCCACCACGGCAAATCAGGCAAACAACAAATATTTGGCACAGCAGATGTGTTGTACATGGCCCCTGAAAACATTTATTCTAACTCAGTGTAACCCTTTGATTGCGTCTGAATGCTTCCACCAAACCCGCCGACGGATGGTGAGCCCTCAGTTCCCGCGAAGGAAACCTGGGGCTGCTCTTCTCTGCCAGCCCGCACATGGAAGCACAGCTGAGAAAAACACAACCAGGGACCAGATTTTCTCTACGAGCTGCTAACAAATTACAAAGGAAACCCTGATGTTCCAGAGGCAGCTGAGAAAGCCATTTGCAGTCTCTCAGTTGGCAGGCGAGCCAGCAATCGGGCGCAGATCCACCGGGATGCCCTTGGGATGGGACCGACCTGCAGCCCAGCCCAGGGCATTAAGGCGGCCAGGGTGCCTTGGGAAGCGCCGAGGACTCGCCGGAGGGGACGGGGTGAAGTCAATAAGCACTCACTGCACGGGCCGGGCTGCGCAGCCCTGTCCTGCTCATCCAAAGGGAGAAGGGCTGCTTGGCCGCAAGCAGCCTCCGCGCTCTGCCATGCACGAGCTCAGAAAGGAGGAGGAAAAGGCTTTCCAAGAAATAGCCATGTAGGAGAGCTCAGGACTAACCCCAGGCCCCTTTCTGCCCCCAAGAGCACCCTGAACCACCTCGTCTCCACCAGCCTCGGTGGGCTCTGTCGGACTCTTCACATCCCGAAGTCAGCCCAAGTGGGTTCTCAAGGAGATGCAAATATTTTGACGGCCTCCGTTGCCTGTGGCTATCTGGATGCTGCAGACGGGAAAGCACCACACAGGAGATACTTTATCTTCAATGTTTCTGTTTTCTTTTGTGTTTAAGGAGTCCCTGGCACAGAAAATGTTGAATGAGCCAGAACTAATGGAACCCAGGCTTAAAAACCCTGCTGTGTCCTGCTGCTGGAAAATCCACTTCCAGCCCCTCCGGGATAGTGCCGTCACTCCTCCGAGTTTCGTTACCGAGGGCTGAGCGAAGCTCCCTTCTGTTGTTACCTAACTGGGGAATGTTGCACAGCCAGAACCTCACTTCAGCAGGGCCAACGAGGAACGCAGCCCGAGGACGCTCAGCTCATGTGAAGAGCAGACACCGCTGGGCAGGGCCCGTGTCCGGTGGGTGCGGAGTGAGGTTTGTTCTGATTTTTAGGAAATGTTGCGATCGGGTACTCTAGGTGTTATAAAATGAAACGCTACCAGGTTTGGAATGCCCAGTTTTTTAATGCTTCAGCCCCTGCAGAGCGCTGCTCCTTGCCAGGCAGGGAGGCAGGGCACAGCACTGCGCTCCGGGGGAGGAAGAGCAGCTGCTGGGTTTTCCTATGAACTCAAAGGCACCGAGGCCAATTTCAGGCCAGCCCTGTGTGTCAGATCCTGAGGCCGTTAATATGCTTCCCCAGCCCCGCGCTGCTGGAGCTGGGTCCAACTGGAGCAGCGCCAGCGGGTGAGACAGAGGCTGCAGAGCATCCCTGCGAACGCCGAAACCGCGCGCTCCACTGCCCTCAATTGCTCGGCACAAGGGAGCCTGGCAGGAGATCTGCCAGCTATCGCAATAAGCTTGCTGCAGTGGGAACTCCAAAAGAAGTTCAGAGCGAGGGGATGCGGGACACAATCTTGCCTGAGGAAAGTTTTGCCAATAGTCCTTTTACTGTGTTTGCTTTTAAAGTTCCCTGGGTGAAATCCCTCGCAGCACCTCGAGGCTCCACCTCCGTATTTATCAGGAACAGGGTTTTAGGGTAGGCTGTTCCCATATTTGTAATGAAGCATGGCAGGAAGGCTTTTCAGTTCAGTCCCGTGATTTAGTGCCACAAGCACACACTGGGGCTCTGAAGAGTTCCCAGCCTTTGAAGTAAAGCAGACAGGGCACCTATCATTTCAAAGTCCTCTCCTAAAACACGCTCAAAAGACGGAGTCTGTTTGCTCCTGTATTACCACTACACAGATATCATCACCAAGATAATTACCGGCAATTACAGGTTAGGAGGAATTCCTGAAGTCAAGACTTAAAAGCTGCCTCCAGTCCCAGATGCCCTTTGAAACCAGTACTATCATTACCGTAACTGCCCAGCGAGGCCGGAAGCGCAGGCGGAGCACAGAATCCCAGAATCCCAGAACGATTTGGGTTGGAAGGGACCTTAAAGATCATCTAGTCCCTACTTCCCCATGAGCCCACTGCAGTTTGGCGGCCACGCAGGTAAGGAAAGTGCATTATTGGCACCGGTGCCCGTGTTCGCAGCCCTCCCTCGACAACCCCTCCTTGCTCGGCTTCCCAGCTCCCAGTAACGGCCACGGCGACTCCAGGGACGCCACGGTCAGCTACGGCCGCGTCACTCTTCTGCTCAGTACATTCAAACTCCTCCTTGCCTGTGCAAGCCCAACTCCGCTGAGCTGTGCACACTCCTGCCGTGGGCCGGAGCATGGTCCTGCTGGCACAGAGGGAGCCGGGGACCCTGCAGCAAAGCCTGCTGAGCGCCACCACCGCAGTCCCCCATCCTCACGGCGCAGCACCTGCACGATGGCACAATAAACCTCACCGGGCCCAGCCACTGCCTCCAGCTCTGTAAAACTGCAGATGCGTCGAGATGCCTCTGCTCTGAAGCGGAGACATCTAAAGATACAGGAATAACGCAAGTGATGCGATTGAGCCACTTCATTAACACAGCGTGATCACAGCAAACAGAGGTAACACATCGTCAGAAGCCTGGAAACAGCTAACCGCATCGGCAAAGCATCCTTACAACGAAAGGGATGTACCTGCTCTTCGGGACTTCCTTAAGAGCTTAAAAACTCTCAGCATCACAAAGATGCCAGGTAGGGTCAGAAACCCCTTCAGCTAGGTGCACTTCGTGTTTACAAATCTCTCTTAGTCTCCTGGTTTTGGCCAAGAAAAGGAGCTAATAAGCTAGCTCGGCTCTTCACAGCGAATTTGTGGGTTCAGAGCCACATCTCTCTTTGCACGAGGCTCTCCATCCACATCGACCCCTAAACGAACCACTGTGCCACCCAGCTGCCAGACCCGCTGCAGAGCTGCGGGGGACAGCAGAGAACCCCGGCCATGCGGTCCCACTGCTGCGACAGTTCCTGAGGCCGTTCCAGGGCCAGAGCAGCCGCTGCTGGTGCGATGGGCTCTCCCCTTTGCCGACGCAATGCGAGCCACAAGCCCGCTTCCGCGCTGGCGAGAAGGAACCAATGCTCATCGCGCAAGGAGCAAACCAAGCCCGAAGGAAGAACACGTACCTCCGCTCGTAGCCCGTGCACCACCGCCGTCCTCCGCAGTCCTGCTTCCACACTTTGACGGTGCGGGTGAAGGCCTGGACGCACGGCTGCCGGTGCCCCACGATCGCCAGCTCCTGCTCCGCACAGACGTTCGCCCTGGTACAGAGAGACAGAGGTGTACGGGGCCCTGCGCGCCGCCGGGAGAGGAGCACAGTGCCTCCGCCACTCCAACGGCCGCCAGCTATGGGCAGCTTCATCTCCTTACTGAAAGAGCAGCAAGATCTTATGCAGTGAACAATATTTGCCTCCTTGTTTCATTAAATCAGTGCAGGGAAAAGACATCTGCCGGCTTGGCCGGCCACAAGCAGCTGTCAAGTGCATCCTATCCACCCCCCCAAAACTCTTGGATTTAACGCTCCTGCGAACAGACAGCGCGTTAACTGCGTGGCACCGGCACCAGCGAAACACACGGTACAACAGCATCACCTGCATTTCTCGGCAGCACGTCGTCAGGCCTGTGTGAATCAGTGAAACGTTGGAGAGCCACACAGCGACCACCGCAAACCCCCATTTACGCACGGCAGATTGCCCCACGCGCTGGGTCATCCCGCGCTGCGAGCCGGAGGCAGGCAGGGGAAGCCTGCTCCATCCTGAACCCCCTCACCGAGCCTCCGGACCTGCAGCCCGCGCTGCGGCTCACGTACAGCGACAGCAATCTCAAGCGATACGGTTCTACAGCATCGCAGCCCAGCAAACTCCAGTGAGACTGGGAGGCTGCTGACGTTTCGTACCTCTACATCCCGGGACGCTCTACAGCCCGCTTCAAAAACGCAGCAGTGGCTCTTCCACCGACACCTTCAGGCTAATTTCTAGCCTTAAAACAGAGAGGACGGCTCAGGAGGGGCAGCAGCCTACACCATGCGGTAGCACGGCAGTTTCTATGTTCGTCCCCTCTGTCCGCTCTCCGTTAATCAAGAACACTTTCTTGGCGCCCCGGGGATTATTTCCCGGGCTACCGTCATTGCAAACACCAATGACGTCTGCATCTTCTGACTGTGTGTGGGGGAAAAAGGTATTCTGCCCCTAGAAATGACATATCATCTCGTCAATACTGCTGTACATCAGACATTCAGTTTGCTGTCTTCGATGCTTTCTCACTCCTCCTGAGCTAAGGGCTGCAAGTCTAATTCCAGTCAGTAAAGCGAATATAACCTGTTCAGTGAGTAAGAAAATAAGGAAAATACCATTTGCACTGTATTCCTTTTCTAATCCCCAACATTCTTTCACCAAAAATAAATCAGTAGTTTTAACTAACAATGAAGAGGGAAACAAAAACTTTTCTGTACAAGAACTTAAACTAGACAATTTGGACGTGGTGAAGCACCGAGACTGCAGCTGGCTGCTCCGGGAGGTTCCATTGTGCCACCGTTGCAGCAAGCCTGGCAATGCCCTTGGGGTCAGCGGCCCATCTCCCTCCCCATCTCACTTTGCCCTGAAACCTCCTCTCGCCGCCCCCCACGCAGCCACCGCCGAGCCGTTCGGTTTGCAAAGCTCCGCGCACGGTGCTGCCCCGGTACAACAGTCCCAGCACTAACGGGGACGGCGGAGAAGCTGCCTGAGCATCTCCATCCGCAGAGCTGCGAGCGGATGCGGGGAGCGGTACGTGCCGACCCCCTCAGCGCTCAGCCTGCCCCACCTCCGGCTGGCTGCACCTCCAACAAAAGCACTGAAAGGAACCGCAGGAGCAAGGCTGGCAGCAGCACGGCTTTGGTGGCATTTATTACAGCGAAGAAAGGTTCCTGTGTGTCCCAAAGAGCGGGGGGGTGTAACGGGCATCGCCAGCGATGCCCTGTGGGAAGTGACAGCACTTCCCCGGCGCCGGTGCCTTCTTTTCTCTGACACTCTGGCACACATCTCACCGCTAGTGTCTCATCCAAGACGTCCTACAAGCACTCGCCAAGGCAGGAGTGCAAAATCTCTGACACAGCGGAAAAAAAAGCATCTTCCTGCAAAACCACTACCTGCTGAAAAGGCCCCCTTTTCCATCGAAAGCTAAGAACACCAGGGGCAGCTCGGGGTGAGCACACCAGCCACGCTGGGCTGCTTTAGAAAAAGAAGGAGAGCAATCCCCCTGCATGGGGAGATCATCTGCTGGCAGCTGACCAAACCTGCAGGGACGTTTTCCAAAGAAGCCCAACGATTAACACCAAACTGTAACGGTAAGATTTTATTAACGAGAACAGACTACGTGCTGCTGGAGTACCAGCTGAAGGGGGGAGAAACATGCAGTGAGAGAGACACGAAGTGCAATAAAACCAGCCGGTCTGGGCAGAAAGGTCAGACTGTTCACACACCGATCACCTCCCGCGCTCCCACAGCAGCGACATTTCGGTTGAAAACAGAGAGTTACCTCCTGCAAGCAAAGACCATCCAGATTTTCAAATTTCTGTTCACCTTTACGTACACCTGGCACTAGATAAAGGAACACAGAGCAGCCCTCCCTCCCCTTCACGCCCTCTGCTCCTCCCTTCACCCTCGATTTTAAAATACCACATTTAGCTTCTGCTTTACAGCTCCCTGCCCTATGAAACCACTCCGGTTCTCTTTTCTGGCTACTTACATATGGGGCTGAAGTTTGCTCCCAGAAGCAAGAGAAGATATTGGCAAGGCCAGGATGAATGACAGTGCCACCGCACGAACCTCCATCGCAACAGCTCCTCTCCGCCCCCCGACGTGCCTCCAGCCGGCGCCCAGAAAACCCCACAGCCTTCTCGCGCACGGCTTGCGGGTCCTGCCCCGCGAGGAGAACGCTCCTGGCTACCTCCTCTTCCTGACTTGCCGGCGTCTCTCTTCCTGGCAAAGGACAGTGCTACGGGAGCACACGGGCACTGTGGCACGGGGAGAGCAGAGTTCTCACCCCTGGGTGCTTCCTCCCGTGCGGGTGCAGTTCAGCCAGCTCCTTCAGTCCCTGGGAAATGATTTTAGTGCAGATTGCCGCTGGGTTTCTCCCCCAGCCAAACCTGCCTCCTTACGCTCATTTGCTTGTAGCGAAATGTGTTGAAGTGACTTTTCCTTCTGGCATTTGCTTCTTGACAAAGCCCAGCGACCCGGGGGCTCACAGGACCTGGGTTCTGTCCAGCAGCGAAGCCCCATGTGGGTTCCGCTGATTTGGAGTCGCAACCCCCCTTCACAGGGCAATATAAAATCAGCGCTCGGCAAGGGAAAGGCAAAAGGAGCAGTGCTCTCCTGTGCACCGAGCAGCCCACCTCCCGGGGGGCTTTTCCAAAGCAGGCAGAGCGCGGGCTTACCCCATCCGCACAGCTGAAGCCACCGTCCCGCTCCAGCTCCCCTCCTTCCTCCGGAGTGGGGATCGAGGAACTCCTGCACACCCACGCTCTAACCGCAGCTTCCCTGCATTTCGAGGGAGCACCCAAACTTTCCTCCTGCCTTTCCCAGGTCCAGCTCCTTTCCCTCACATGCTCCCTTGTTTCTTTTCTTGCTGACAGGCAGAAATCCCTCCCACCAGCTGAGTCCAGCCCCGGCGAGAGGAGGGGGAAACCCAGCCGACCTGCAGCAGAAACGATTCGGGTTTGTTTCTCCAGAGCCAGCTCTTTTGCACTACCCAAGGCCAACCCTGTGCACACCACCCAGAACCCCTTTCCTGGCAGCTCTAAACACATCCCACAGAGATTTAATCTTTCCTATGCACTCGGATAGATGACAAAATTGATTGCTTCCCAAGGAAATTCCGCTGCGCAGGTGAAGCGAACAGGGACACATCCGACCCGTGCTCGGCTGCTGGAGCGCTGTTACACGGCCACTTCCCGGGGTGGCGGAGGAACGCGCTGGGCAAAGAGGGGGTTGGGGAATGAGATTAAATTGCTATCTGCCTTTTCCCAGCAAACTCCCTGGCGCGTGGGGAAACAGCACAAAGCAAGGCGCTGATAAGGATTTTGCTGAAGCTGGGTGACAGCCCGCCCGCCCCTGTGAAACCAGAAATCAGAGAGAGAAGTGACCGAGCCTAATTCTGAAATGGTTCACTGCTGGGTCTCCTCTCCCAAGGAACTGCCCCAAGCACCACCGGTCATTATTGCCAGTCTCAGCAGCAACGGCGAAGACGGAGGAGCCACCTCCTGCCTTCCTTCCAGGAAGGATGGGCGCACGGTAGCTGACAGAGGAGGATGGGGATGAAGAGAGCGGAGCAAGGGAGGCTGCACAAAAAGTGTCCTGCCTCAAGAGCCTGCCAGCGAACTCTCGCCAAGGGCAGCGGGAACCAAAGCAGCAGCCGGGCACTGCTCGGGTGGCCCTAGGCAGACCTGGCCTTCGCAACGACCGATTTCTGCCAGGGAAGCAGGGTGAGAAGGTTTGGGGAGTTTCAGTGCCTGGGCCGTGCACGTATTTTGCCACTGAAAGACCAAAGGCCCCAAAAAGCCATGGCCAAAAGCTCGTAGCTCCTGGAAGAAACTGAGGCAGCTGCTTTTTACACCTTAACCCTTCCCAAGCCACAGCAGCTGCATAAATCGTTTAGGTCAGAGGAAAGAGCGGGTAAGAGGAGCTAACGTTTCCACCTAGAAGTAAAGTATCTGCCAAGGCTGACGGATCATGAGGGAAGAGGACACCTTTCGTTGGTCCTGGAGAAGAAAGGCAACTACACAAAGATGTTTTGCATCATGGAGAGAGCTCCAGAATACAACACATCCAGGCCTCATTTTCCTGTCAGGACTGTAGAAGTTAGGACTTTTCATGCAGTAGGAAACTGTAAGACTGCTCCCAGTTGCCTTTCGGTGCAAACTTCCTTCTGCTGCCCAAAACCTTTCCCCAGGCTTAGCCGGGCCCCTGTTTGGGCCCAGCTTGGGCAGGCACAGCACTGGGTGCGTGGCCTCAGCGCTCCCTGCCCTGAGCAGGCAGGGGAATGGGGCAGCAGGCAGGGAGCAGGCAGGGCCTGGAGCGGGGCTCCCTCTCCAGGGCACGGCTCAGCTGCTCTGCAGCAGGCAGCGGGGCTGCCCCTCAAACCAGGCTCACCAGGGCAAGGGCTGCGGAGTACAGCAGAGGATTCGTGCAACACACGTGAAGGATGAAGGTTTGAGACCAAATCCTGCCTGCGAAGTTAATTCAACATGTTCTCAGCTTTGTACCATTTCCCAGCACAACCGCCGGCTGAAGATGTCACCCTCTGGCTCGGGGTAAAACAGCCCTGGGAGGTGCTCAAAGACACAGCACGGTGCCACAAATCGCGATGCTAGTATCTGCGGTAACGCCAGAGACTCCAGAAACGTAAACGCTGACCTGCTGCTCGCTCCCCAGCCCTGGTTAACCTTTGCGATCGAGCGTGTTCAGCGTGGCACAGGGCTCAGGGCTCTGAGCGGGCAGCTCCGTCCCAGCGCCGCATCGCCCCGTTCCCACCCTGCGCCTCACCTGCCACGGCGCACCGGGAAATTTTGGTATTTAGGGATTTGCGCATCTCACCGAGATTTGCTTCCCAGCGGGCCGGGACGCACCACGCTCATCGCTCCACGAGTGCTCCAGACTCCGTCTCCGGACCCCTGGGCACGGGTTTGGCCGAGCCCCGGCTTCCCGCGGACCTGCTACAGGGCAAACGGGCGCACACGGCTCCCCCGGCCCCGGGAGGGCCCCCGGAGGAGCCCCGGGAGGAGCCCCGGGAGCGGCCCCGGGAGCGGTGCGAGCGCAGCCGGCGCCCCGCGGGCTCCCAGGAACGCAGGGACGGACGCGGCTCCGGCACCCCCG
>VWZZ01002500.1:0-20142 GCA_013399095.1 Psophia crepitans
GAGCAGCAGAGACAACATATGATAAGCTGACCACAACCCCTGTCCCCATACCCCTGTGCCTCTGGAGGGGAGGAGGGAGAGATCGGGAGTGAAGTTAAGAAGGGAGGGGGGGGGGGAGGGGTTTTAAGATTGGTTTTTATTTCTCACTGCTCTACTCTGTGTTTTGCTTGGTAATAAATCAGATGAATTCCTCTCTAAGTCTGGTCTGTTTTGTCCAAGACGGTAATTAGTGAACAGCCTTTCCCTGTCATTATCTCAACCCATGAGCCACTCATTACACCTTTTCTCCCCTGTCTAGTTAAGGACAGGGAGTGATAGAGCAGCTTTGGTGGGCACCTGGACTTCAGCCAGGGTCAACCTACCACAACATCTCTGCATTAGTTCCCACCTCTGCTCAAGGTTTTAGCTGTATTAGAAGTTCAGCATGGCCTAGGAGTTAGCTAAAATGCTCACACCTCAGCTTGCATCTTGTCATGACGTCTCTGGGATGTTCTTGCTATGTGCTCCTAGATTCAACAACGCAGAGTATGGCAAAGCTCTTGGAGTCATGTTTCAAACTTTTTGCACAGTCAGACAGTGCTGGCACCAGCAAGGTATCTTCCTTGGGAAAAAGGCTACCTTTATCTTTTAGCCAGTAGGTAAGATACAGACATGAGGAGCAAGTCTTCTTTAGGTTTGCTCTGAGGACAGCCGACAGTGGGGTCTTTTACCCTGACAAGGGGACCTCTGAACCATAGAATTTGCATTTGGTAGGGGTTCTTGCAGCCTAAGTGTTCCTGTCTTGGAGGCCTACTATGCAGAGTGTTTATTCGATTGTTTGGCCGATTGTTTCCTTTGCACTTTGATTACATAAAAATATATTAACATTCAGCTCTTATACAGACCTACCTACAACTAGCAGTTTGCAAAAGATCAAGAGACAGAGAAAATAGAAGCTTCTCCAAAAATACGGTTGGTCATGATCTGCGTGCTCTCCTGGTATTTTTAGGTTTTGTTGTTGCTGGTTTTACTGTTTATTTTTGTGCTAGCTATAGCAATACTTAGTCTTGCTTTGTCCATTAGGCTCTACATCTATTGTTATACACACCTATTGTGACTCTGCTGTAATCTGTACCTCTGCATGACGTCACTTGCTTTCCCGCTTCAGTGTTTCCTGTGCCTTCCTCTGATGTAATTGATCACTTGATGAAAAGAAACGTGATACTGATACCGTGCAAATACTTAGGCAAGTACCCTAACCTAGCGCAAATACTGGACTTGTTGAGAAGGCACCCACAGTGACAGGGCTGCTTCAGTGGGAATATTTGCCTGCAGGGACTGCTGGAATGACAAGAGATTACAGAATGGACCAATGTTGGCAAGAGCAGTGCAGGAATAGCAGATGAGCTCACTTATCTCCCTCGAAGATGCAGTCAGCCTCACATTGCTTCCTCTACCCATCTAAAAAAGTGTCTCTACAAGGCAGCCACAAGTGGTTAAACATCAGCGAAAGCCAGGCTTGTCTAGTCTTTCACCTCTTGCAAAGAAACATTCAGAAGGCTACTGAAAAACTAATTAAAACACTTCTGCTTGGGGCCATGAGGAAAGAAACGTGGAATCACAGCAAAAAAGCATCTTTCTGTTTTGTTCTCTGCCTGCAGAATCGGTGGGTATCTAAATGAGAACAATACGTACTGGCAGCACGGCCCAAGTGCAGGCACGGCTCGGGGCAGAGCCAAGCCTGGCTACTGTGCCAAGCAGCCTCATGCACCAGCGATCTCTAAGATCTCTTCGCAGGGAGCCGAAGGCCACAAAAATATCCTCCCCCACACTCTCCCTACATTTCTCAAAAGCAGGCCAGATCCACCTAATTAAACAGACTGTCTTCCAGGAACATAAGGATTTACCCTGAAAACAGAGGAAACTGGAACTGCCGCAAATATCTTGTTATTTGTAGCACTCCTGACAATAATAATGCACATAAAAAAGCAAAGCAGATTGTAAGCCCCATCTGAGTGTACCTCAACATGCTGGTAGCATTGGCATCTTCTCATCATGCTAGGAGGAAAAGTACTGTGCAAGCAAGCTAGGTTTGCCTCACTGTCGGTGGCAGTGTGTTATTACGAGCACAAATGCAGAGAAGCATGTTTCACCTGCTGACATCAGCTCTGAGATGCCCTGGCAAAAAATAAAATAAAAATATTGAAAATCAAGCTCTCTGTGGCCGGTGCCTGCTGTTCAAAGAATAATGCTTGACATGTTAATGTAGGCGGCTGAAGCATTATGAAAGCATTATGCACAGTTAGATTGATTTGTCTGAATTCAGGTGGTGTGTGAGGGCTGCAAGCCACTTGCTGGTTAGAAGACCTGAATCAAAAGAGTTCGATCCTCCATTTAGGCAGTCACACGTGAGGGAGCCAGGGTAAATGTGGTTATTTCAAACACACCTTTGACTTTGGCCCACTGTGTTCATTTACTTTGGCTCCTTTCTCAATACAGTTTGAAGACTCATCATGTTTTGTAGCAGGGCTTTTTTTGCAATGTATTACACTGAAAAGGTCAGGGAACTTGGAGTAGCACCTTGAAGTTCCTCTCTGTGGTCTTCTCTTGATGCTTTCCATCCCCTGCTCTTCAATTGTACAGGCAATTTGTGCAGGCCTTTAAAAAAAGCAATTATGCTATTGTTTAGAAAAAGCATAATGCCAGAAGTGAGTAATAAGCTAAACAATACCACCTCTTTATTCCAGTGAAATATGCATTTATGCCATTTCAAATTTCCAACTTCTAATTTTCCATTTTTGTAGTGTTCTAAAGCTTTGGGGACTGCACTGTAGCTTCTGAGGCCCATGTGCAGCAGAAAGCTTTTGCAGTAAAACAACTTTGCTTTGCAGTAGGTTCATTTTCCTATAAAATCAGTCAGATCGCTCATCGAAATGAGACCAGTACAGGAACATCCTCACTCACTCTGTTGTCACACAGAGCATAAACCTTATCACTCCTTGCCATGCCAACTGCCTGCCAACTGCCTGCATGTCCATCACTCTTTCGATCGAGCTCTTAGGTGAAGAAGACACTATGGTTATTACCTGTGAAATTGGAGTTCCAGATCCTCTGTGGTATGAATCCCCAGTGTGAGCTCTACCAATTGCTGTGGTGCAGAGTGAGATTGGTTTAGACCTTCTCCATGGTGGTTTTGCAAATGCTTCAAGAAAATGTGGTACGCATTTCCTGTGGTTCTTTCACGGCTTCTGCACTTGGCATTCATCGCATTTTTAAGAACCAGCTACATAGCTGAAAATACTGTTAAGTAATAAATGTACAAAGTCATCTGCAGGTTAGGTCAAAGGTCCTCCAAAAGGATCACATTAGGGAACAAAGTGACAGACAGGCACCTCTGAGGAGGTCAAAACCGTCAAATCAGAATCACCAGCTTTATCTTCTTAAAGCTTTTCATCTCAACGTATGCAAGTGCATCTGGTCTGTGTTTGGGTATTGGAGTACTGCCTATGGAGATGACCAGATACACCTTGAAATGCAGTAAAGAACAAGGACCAGTGAGAGGTTATATACAGTTTTTAAGTGATGTACAGATCTTAGACCTAAAGCAGGGGACATTTTCATTTGCTCTGTTCTTGTTTACCCATCTCTTTTTTTAACTCACACTTTCCATGGAAACCAAACCTTGCTGAGACTTAACCACTGACAGAAATAAGCTTGATTTCATGGAAGGTAGAAGATTCTTTATCATGACAGCTCTGACTCTGACACCATGACCTTTTTTTTTTTTTTTTTAAGGAAATGACAATGAATGGAAAGACTTGCTCGCCCTTGTGCAGGAGTCAACTCTGCTTGTGCTCTGGGTCTTTTCCTGGGAGGAGAAAGGCCACTGCTTTTGACCTTTCTGATGCACCAGGAGGAAGAGAAGCAATTTAATCTAATAAAGAACCATGAAGGTAGTAGTTGCAACCTTCAGTGATAGCCCTCTGAGTGGTGGGACAAGACAGAGAAGGAAGAAGCACTTCTGTTACCTCCCAAGATCTGGGGTGGTTCGGGAGCAACAAAAGAAGAAATCTTGTAAAAACAGATGCAAAGTTGTGAGGCCTGGGCAAAGAGGACAGGACTGGAGAGGGGAAAAGGTTCCTTGCTGTGCGGATCAAGTCTTGATGCTATAGACCTTGTTTGAAGTACAGCCTTCCTGTATTCTTCTGCCAGGCTGTTAATCTTGGCTTGAATGGGAGAAATTACTGCAAATCTTGACAACCTACAGTCACACTACTCAGCTATTTTGATGTGCTTGGGCTGCAGTTTCTAATGCTTGAAGAGCTGCTGCGTTCACTCCTGGAGCCAGACAATGTTATTGCACAGGTGGGAGAGGGACACTCTGGTCTAGTTCATGCAAAGAAAGAGGATATTACTCATTGCCACTATGAAGCAGAGACATTTTTAGCAAAAGAGTGGTAGAGACTGTGAGCTACTCCATTCCCCTGAGTCTTACGGCAGGAAGTAATTCAAGGATGACAGAATAGTAGAGTAATTTCTGCCCTTGGTTACTATCACAGAATGTTTTGAAGAGATGCAGAAGACCTGAATGGATTTCCCTTATTTTGCCCTCAGAACTGAAATGCTTATAGAATATAGACAATATTCCTATCCAGCATTGATTTCCCTCCTCCCTGCCATGTTCCTCCACCACATTTCTTATTTGTTTATAAGAACAGATTATCCTTGTGAGATGTCTCTGAAGCTGGCATTGCCTAAGAAACATACTGCTCACTTATACAAGTGACAGTCATGAACACCAAAGCTGGCTGGATACATTACGCTCCCAGTTTACCCAAAACGTAATTCAAGACAGGCCATTTATTCAATTCAACTACATGTAAAGCAGAGTGACTCTGTGCAGGAATGCACAAGATCAGTAAGAGGGCCTTAAGTGGTGTTCATTCATGTTTGCACATGTCTCCTCCACTTATAGAGGAGTACAATATGCTGGGGATTTCCTTGGCCAACCGCTTTAAGTTGCTTCAACTTACTATCTGCTAGATAAACATAATAAATCACAAGCTCATTTAAAGGCAGAGCAAGCCAATTTCTCTGATACGCAAACCAGCCTCTGAAAAGTTATTTCCTTTTGATTCAGTCTTGTTTGCCCATTGCAAAACCAAATCATGTGACATTTAATGAAAGAGCAGGATTAGGAGTCAATAGCAGAGCAGTTTAATATTTCTTCCATCGCCCATAGATGTGGGCAAAAACGGCAGATGTTGAGCTATGTGCTCAGCTACCCAAAGACAACTACACTTTGTTTTGTATGTTAGCTCTTTCTCCCTGCTCTCACCTCATTTCTGTCCTTATCTACCTTGTTTTAGCATGCACCCGCACATTGGTCTGTAGGGCAGGAACTGCCGTTTGTAACGGAACCACTGATCTTGCAGAGATGATGACAACCTCCATTGACTGAAATAGCCAAGGAAGAAGAGAATTGAGTCCACTGTGCAGGGAAAGATGGGGCCTCAGGGCAACATGGAAGGTGCCTTACATGTTCCTGGGCAGCAGAAATGGTCAGGTTAGTCAGAGAAGTGGTTCGGTAAGTCCAAGGGGGCACTCAGATCAGAGCAGGCAGGAGAGGCACAGGCACGACAGGCACCCCACGTGGTCCTTTTGCAAAGACACAGAAACAGCCCCTGCCCACACCACCTGCCCAGGTACGGAAACTTGCAGGGATGGGGGGCCTCAGAACCACTAAACACGTCACGGCTGTTGAGTGTCTCTCAGCCTTTGCTGCCAGGTACTAGATCCTCTGCAACTGAAGAGCTTAGGTTGATAATTAATGAGAATTAAGTCATGCAGGAGGCATAAAACCCCACATTAGAAAGCTAGTTTATGACACCATTAGGCAATTGCTCAACATCAAAAAGAGAGAACCCAATGTGTCATTTCCATTAGCTGGTTTTATTACACTGAAGGATTTTATAGAGCATGTACACTCCGCTTGGAAATGTGACTTCTGAACAGCTTCTTCACCCTCCAAGGGTGTTACCATTCTCTCAGGTTTCTGGAAATGAATCTTGCTGCCAGAGTACCTCCAGAAAGGCTTTGACTCATGCACCTACACAGGCAAAGAGAGGGGTTTTCACATAGGAGAGGAAAAATCATCCTGAATCCTCACATGATTTTTGAGGAAAAAACTATCCCACCACTTCTCTTTAGTATGGAATTCCTTAGTATGCTGACACTGGTGTTCATTTCCATACTCCCACCAAGTATCTTGGTTGCTTTCCTAGAGGCAGTGTGAGAGCCAAGGAAGAACTCATGCTCACTGTACTCACCCACTAAAAGGAAGTGGACAAAAGGATACTGTGATGTTTGAGCCACTTGTGAGTTCAACAGAGCATTTCTGCTTTCCTGGGAGGAAGAGGCATGACCCAATAGGAACACTGCCCATGCACAAAACCATTTAAGTCCGTATGTATACCTATACGTATACATATATGTATGCGTATATGTATACGTATACGTATAGACATGCTACAAAACATGAGCTACAGCTAAAGAGACTTAAAAGCAGAGGAACAAACTATGAGGATGGACAACAAGGAAAGAAAAACTTTAAAAAGGGGCAAAAAGGTCTCATTTAGGCTATTTGAGCACTGTAAAGATGTCTTGTTTTGCCACTTTGCTGGAGGGAGAAGAAGAAGAAAGCAAGTATTACACTATTCAATCGATAAGAGTTGCAAATGTGGAACAGATTAAAAGAATGAGTCATTCCCATTCTCATGGTCAACTACCAAAGTCTGCTGAGGCAGCTGATACTAGAAGTTTTGCCGGCACAATTTTATGATCCATAGTCCTTAGGGTGACACAAGTTATGAGCAATCACTCCTCAGCCCATCACGTGTGGAAGCTGGAAAGGGATTTCCTTACCTCGCTCAGTGGAGGGGACAGGGGTGACGGCAGTGCCACTGCTTCATCGCTCTGCCTGTGCCAGGGGAGAGGAAATGCTGGTCCCACTGAGAAACCCCAGCGCTGCAAAGAAGTATCAGTGCCACTATCCATCCTGGTTTTTTGGAAGAGAGGGATGGAAAAGAGATGGACCACAACCTTAACCTGGCTTTGAACCCTTCTCTTCCTAGATTTGAATGTTTTTGAGTGTTCATGTTGATGTTTTCCAAAGTAAGAGAAGAGGACACATGGGCAGCATCCAGCATTTGTCTTCTCATCTTTTTTTGCCTTCCATCAGTACAGGGGCTTTTGAGCCAGTTTCTCTATGGGAACAGAAATCAAGACTGACATCTCAAAATATTTCCCTGTGGTCACTTGGGTATTTACAGTGGTCTTAGGTCCTTGAAAGAGCACAGAAGTAATTTCACTGGTGAGAAAAAAACCTCAGCTGTGACTTCACTGTGCCTCTCATGAAGGAGCAGCTCCACTCGGTCTTGTCTATTCAAGAGCAGCTACTTACAGCACACTTCCTCTTCCTTCCCTGGACTCTGAGGTTGCTGCTAGCTCATGGTCCAGCAGTTAAACAGAGGTTTGGTTCCTCTTTCTGTAGCTGCCCTGCACCAGGGGAATCAAAGAAAGACTGGATAGCACAGACAGTGCAAAGGAAGTGTTTGCACGTACATAGTGTCTTTACCAGCTAGGAAGTCTGGTTGCCCTTTAGCAGCTTTAACTCCTCGCACAGAGCATTTCATCATAGGTGATTTTGCACTGAGGACCTTTGAAGTGAAAGGCAGTAACACTTTTGACGGAGTCATATTGCAACACTATCTCCCTTAAATAGCCACACACCCTTATCATTCACATCTCTCTATTTTATTCTAATGAAGCTTTACCCCTGTACTCTTTTTGCACTTTTTGGCAGGGAGGGGATCTGTTAATTAGTCAGACATTGCATTTTTAGTGGAAGTCTGCAGCAAAAGTCTTGTTTTTCTAAATCTGACCTGTTGAGTGATTCATGAGATCTCTATTAATACATGGAAAAGTACAGCTCCATTGGTTAGCATGTTAAATCTGCCAGATGGCTCAGTAGAAAGATAAGCTGCAGGAGAAATTTCACACTCAAAAATAGCATTGTGACAGCAGCATCCATTAGCCTGAAGTTCACAACACAAAGCTACCATGCTACGGCATTTTTGAGTACACTGCACTCTCAACCGGGATGCAGAGGAAGATCAAATTTAGAAAAGAAGGGTTTTAAATAGACGTTCAGTTCAAAAATAAAGTGTACCCTTGGAAGTTATGTTCCTGTAATAAATTTAGAAACAAGAGTAGAATAAAAAAATCTGCTAGCATTCTCAGGTGACAGGCAGTATAGTCAGGTGGACATCCCTGAATATGACATGCTGTTTCAAATACAGACTTCCAGGAAAAACAGGGGCAGGACCATGTCTTCTTTTTCTGTTTATTATACAGCGCTAAGAACATTGGAGATGTGTGAAAAACTATAAATCTTCATAGGCCATCTGGCTCGAATGGCATGACAGCTTATAGCAATAGTTTAATGTACTCATCAGTTGTCTCCTGGTTTCCAAGTAATGAGTATCTCTGTGGCCAAATTTTGAAACCTCTGCTTCCAACAAAGCACACGAGTAAGTGCCTACTCCGATCTGCTCTGCCCATAACAGCTTCCAGTCTGACATGCCTGGACAGATTTTTAAAAGCACTTGGCAATAATATTCCACCAATAGCCTGAGAAGAACTGAGTGAAATACCGTGGCCAAAACTTTTCTGTTAGAAAATGTAAGATATTTCCAACATGTAAAATTAATTTCAAAGAAGCTAACTTGTTTATATCAGAATCCAGGGAAAAAGGAGTTAAGCATAAAGAAAAGAAATTAAAAAACAGTGTTTATATTTGTTTTGCCTGCAGAAAGGATTTATTTTTCTCCTTACTGATATTTTACTGGGAAATTCCATCCAATGTTTTGTTTAATTCTGAAAAATTAAAAAACAACCAGAATGCAATATTGTGTGAAATATTAGCAACATATTAGCTCTTGTGCATTTAAACAACATCAGAAATATTTTCTGTGATCTTTCAGATTGTTGAAGATATTGAAAAAAAATATATTTATTGTTGACCTACGCCGATTTCTTTCCCAGCTGTTGGAAGAACAACCACAAACCGGAAAATCAGTTATTCACATGGCTGGAATCCTGTTTTGTTTGCTGTTTTTTTTTTTAAACCTGTCTCAAATTTTAGATGAGTTTATGATGAGACAGAGAAGATTTAGTCCTATGCATTTCCTTGAAAATACAATTCACTGGAGGAGCTGGGGAGAAAGAACTTCCCACCACTGCAGGTGATTGTCTCTGTCTGAAAACATGAGGGCAGACTTGTCATTTTTACACAAATAATGAAGGTATCAGGGAGACACTACTTAAAGATGTCCTGTTCTTCCTACTGTATTTAAAGAATTTGCTTAAGGAAAAGGTGGTGGGTTTGTATATTGCACTTGTCGTAATATGCAACAAGATACATGACATTGCATTAATCATATTCCTTATTGGTGACTTTTTCACCAGTTCGTCTCACTGATTGCTTTGATTATTTTTCTAGTTAAAAAGAAAACCTTTCCATGTATATCCTCTTTTCAGGGAGAGAGAGTAACAATGAAATGAAGTTTGTTTTGGTAACAGAAATGTGATGTCCAATACAGGAAAAAAAATATTTTGTGCGGCATTATAATCATTAAACTTCTGTTAATTCTAGTAATACTTCTGACAATGACTTTTACAGATTCTTAATCTGCCCTATGCACACCTTTAATTTTGTAGAAGGTATATTTTGGGTATACTCTGGAAAGTACTTTGAAAGTATACTCTGGAAGGTACTCTGGGTATACTCTAGAAATCTACACTGGACTCTTATTATTATCTTGATTTTACATTGACCTGTAAGAATAATGAATATTTGAAAAAAATTGGCAACATCTCCTTGTGGAATATCTGGGGGTTCGGCTGCAAGTCAAAATCTGGAGTCCCAGAAGCTGATGAAATTCTATTTCTGTCAGCACAACAACACGCCTGGGCTCCCAGCTCCTTGGCAGGGAATATGGGAGCCCTGGAAGTCGGGAACATTGGATTCCTTGCAAAAATTCAGTTAGACATTGTTAAAAAACTATCCATTTAAAAATTACTAATTTTGAAATACATCTTCAGAAAAAAAAAATATAATCTGGATTTCTTTTGAAAACAAATTTTTTTGGCACCTTAGGCATTTTCTTGCATGGAAATTCCAGCTGTCAGTTACCATCATCATTCTGCTATCTGTGCTTTAGTTCCCCATTTAGTGGGGACAAAGGCACTTTTAGATCCCACAGGATTACTTCTTTTGTAAGCATAAACACATACTGGGCTGTGAAGTAGCCAGGTAAGACAGGGGTGGAGTGCCAGGGCTACCACAGATCATCTCTGGTAATTACAGCCGTGTCAGTCTCACTTCAGTGCCTGGTAAAATTATGGAGAAGGTTATTCTAAGAGTTACTGCAAAACACATGAGAGAACACATAGTTGTTGGTCATAGCCAGCACAGGTTCACAAGGGTAGAGTCCTGCTTAACCAACTTAATTTCCTTTTATGACAAGGTCATCCATCTAGTTGACCAAAGGAAGCCAGTAAATGTGATGGGTTTGGATTTTAGCAAAGCCTGTAATAACTTCTCTTACTGTGTACTGCTGAACAAAATGTCCAGCATGCAGCTAGACAAGTCCATTGTATGTTGGGTAAGCTGTCAGGTCGGGCTCAAAGAGGTATAGTAAATGGAGTTACATCAGGCTGGAGGCCCGTCACCAGTGGGGTTTCCCAGGGCTCACTTTTTGGGCCAGTGCTCTTTTATGATCTGGACGGAGGAATCAAGTGTACATTAAGTAAGTTTGCTGATGATACTAAACTAGAAGGAGCTGTGGACACCATCAAGAGTAGAAAAGACTTACAGAGAAATCTGGAGAGACTAGAGAGCTGGGCAATCACCAACTGTATGAAATTTAACAGGAGCAAGCGCTGGATTCTCCACCTGGGATGGGGTCATCCTGGTTGCATGTACAAACTGGGGGATGAGAGGCTGGAGAGCCACCCCACAGAAAGAGATCTCGGAGTTTGGGTTGATGGCAATCAATGTGAGTCAACGGCATGACCCGGCAGCCAAAAGGACCAACCATGTCCTGGGGGCATCAAGCACAGCAATAGCCAGGCAGTCAAGGGAGGTGACTGTCCCACTCTGCACTGCACTGGTGCGGTCCCACCTTGAGTGCTGTGGGCAGTTTTGGGCACCTCAGTATGAGAAGGACATCGAACTATTAGTGTGTCCAGAGGAGGGTGACCAAGATGGGGAAAGGTCTCGAGGGCAAGTCTCAGGAGGAGCAGCTGAGGGCACTTGGTTTGCTCAGCTTGGAGAAGAGAAACCTGAGGGGTGACCACGTTACAGTCTACAACTTCCTTAGTGAGGGTAGTGGAGGGGGAGGTGCCGATCTCCTCTCTCTGGTGACCAGCGATAGGACACGAGGAGATGAAATGAAGCTGTATCAGGGAAAGTTGAGACTGGACATCAGGAAAAGATTCTCCACTGAGAGGGTGGATGATCACTGGAACAGGCTCCCCAGCGATGCAGTCACAGCACCAAGCCTGTCAGAGTTCAAGGAGCATCTGGATGATGCTCTTAGTCATGTAGTTTAGTGTCAGGTTGTCCTGTGAGGAGCAGGGAGTAGGACCTGATGATCCTTATGGGTTCCTTTCAACCTAAGATATTCTATGATTCTATGATCTCACCTCATCTGTAGTAAAAGCATATATTGAGTTACAAGTAAGAAGACAAAAATTTGGAAAAAAATATATAAAAAAGGGAAAATAATAGTAGAGCTGCAGAAAGAGGACACAGCAATGTAACAGCTTGCATCTCCAGCTTTTGATATTCTTCAGGATTAAGCAGACAATCCACTATGAAAAATATACATAACCAGTCTCAGAAATCTGTTGGATGTACACATGCCAACACGTTTGCTTAAAATTAGACTTCAGCTTTTGCTGAAACTACATGCTTGAGTGTTAGATGAAATCCTTCTGAAAGACAATTTTCCTGTTGTTTTTTTTTTTAAGGTTGTGCATCTTCAAGGTCACATGATATTATTTGGGAGGTGTGGCTTCTTAGCACATTAAAAAAATTAAACAGGCTGAGTATGGAGGTAAGAAATTAATCAGAAATCAAGGGGTCTATTTACAAAAGTCTTTCCACTGAAACAGGCAGTTGAAAGAAGCAGCAGCAGTAATGCTACACATCAGTGAGAGGTATAAGATGATCCCCTTAACAGTATAAATAAACTGACATAGAGATACCACTAATAGAATTACATCTGTTCAAAACCAGAAGGCAAGAGGTAGAGCATCTGTTTGAGCAAGTACAGTAAACATTAGAGATAGATACTGGATAGTTACTCTGCAGTTCTTTGACTGTGAATAATCCAAATGAGGTTCATTCAAGAGGTGCTCCTGGACAACATCTCCCTGTGAGCCAGCAACTTTGCCTGCAAAAGGGACCACAAAGTACAGAAGACATGCAGAAAGTAACAGCAAACACACAGATGGCATACTGTCATACAAGCCGACCACACTTTACAATCAACTCGTGCATGACAGAATTTTGTGTTTGTAAGGAAAATTTGCATGCAATGTGGGCAAGGGAAAAAGCACACATTCTGGAAGAAGTGTGGAGATCAGGACTCAGAAGCAAAACAGGGTATAAACCAACCCAACATTATGAACTCAGACTTGTCAGGCACTGCCTCCAAAACAAGTGACAGCACTGTTCCAGAAAACACTAGACGTGAAGGGTTTGCCTACATTTTCCCAATGCTAGCAGCTTCCCCTCTGTATGACATTTGAAAATCAAGGCAGAAAAGAAAAAAAAAAAAGGCAAACAAGGGCAGATAGCAAAAGAGAGAAAGAAAATCCCAATCAGAAAAAGCAGAAAAGCTTTGCAAGAAAGCACAGTCAAGACTACACATGCTGCCTGGCTAAAAAGAGATCTCAAGATGGCACAAGAAAGTCCTGATAGCTTTCCAAAAGCAAGGGTAAAAAAGGGTGTTAAAACATGCAGAGATGAATAGATCAAGCAAAGAACCCATGGCAAGCACAGACAAAGAGAAATGCATTGCCAGTACATCCTGCCTTCTCTTCAGGGGCTTTCAAGGACACCAGAAAAGAGAACAAGTGAGTTCATTGAGGAAGAAAAACTTCCACCAACACCCCATTGATCCAGGAAGACTGCGGGTAGCAAAATGCCTTTGAATATACCAGTCTGGATGAAATCTGTCCAAAGCAGGTTACCTCACTACTGACACTGCTGGGCAAGGAGGCTTTTGTATGTGGTCAGAACATGGGGACGTTAACGGGTTTCACACCTGCTGTGGAGATGGTACCTTTCAGGGCATGGTGTTAAGGAGGTCCATGCACAGCTCTGCTGCTGGATCCGTAAAGCAGGGAAATGGAGGAGGACATTTCTGGAAGGGCAGCAAGAACTACCTTACCCAATCTTCATGGCTGCTTCACAGATTTTTGCTAAGCTCTTTCTTCATCTCTTTTGCCACCTGAGCTGTTTATGAACCTGTCCCAAAATAAGCCTTTACTGATCCCTGCAGCTTCTTTCCCTTACCTTTCACTGTGTGATCCCAGTCTGGGAGAAACTCCCTGCCTGAGCACAGGGCTGCTGCTCTGCAGACAGATGAAACGGGACACAGGCCTCGAATACTGCCCACATCTTCGGGGCTCACCTGTCAGATGTAGAGAAGACAGGGATTTGACCCTTCCTGCTTCAATAGCTGCCTGGGGATAGGCTCCCCACCAGCTGAACTGGTGATACACTGACCGGGAGGTCACCTTGAATACTCATGTTAACTGAGCCATTGCCAGCCTCATGACACCTCCCAGCAATGGGGTACTCACGCCAGCCTTTCCCCACATGTAGGGCCAGGGTCTGTGAGATCTGAGATGCGGGGTGCTGTGAACAGCAAGCCCGAAAGAGACCGAAGCACCCAGTGTAAGCATCTGCTGGGCCTTTTGTGGCCTGCATTCTCATCATTTTGCCTGCCAGCCGGAAGAGTGCAATACAATTGGGAATCACCCTTGTATCCATTTTAGAGGGACAGCAAATACAGTGATAATTCTGATTACATTAAAAGCCATGTGTCAGACAGCTAACCTTAGACAGTTGCTTTTGCAGCTTGGCTGGATTTGAATGGATTCAACCTGCACTCAGGTTTGAATGTGGGATTACCCCTAAATCCTCCATCTCTTCATCATTTCGTGTAATTTGATTCCATGCAACCTCCTCAGCAAGAGCTCCTGTCGTGACATAGAGCACACTGGATGCCACTGCACCATTCGCTTAATCTGGGCTCTTCCCCGAGATCAAGGATGCACAGTTTGGGGTTTTTATGTATTTATTTATATATTTAGCCAGACCACAAAATCCAGCTTTAGGGGGGACACAAACAGCCTTTCATCTTTAGCAACTATCAGCAATGAGCTTTTGATTCCTGTAATTGCTTCTGCTGTCTTCCCAAAGAGAAGGACGAGAAACATCTTTGTCCTTGTTGTTCAGTTTCTTAACTTTTAAGATGAAAGTTCACGCTTTCTTTTTTATTTTCTGGTGCCCAGATCTGGTGAGAAGAGCTGGGTAAGCCGTGAGGTTGGGGGAGGCAAGGGGGAAAAATGGAAGAGGTTGCAGCCTGGAGGTGATGCAAAGACTGACTGGTTGCTGATGATGGGACTATAAGGAAAAGCTCAGACTAAAAGATTATTCACTGCTGCAGCTTTGCCAATACACTTTTATGCCCTCTGAGTTACTCAGTTTAAGATGGCAGAATGGACTTCTTCCCCTCACTAACAGATTTCTATTTCAAAATCCAGACTACATTAGGTGTTAAGAAGTGTTTTATCTAAAATGCGAATAATCATTTGCCTAGTACCTTATCTGAGACAAAAGTGTGAAACAGTCTGTTCCAAAGTCCTAGGTCATGTGTTTTGTTACAAGATAATTTTGAAATTTCTAGACTGACTATGACTGCTCAACTCAAGAGAGTCGTGTACCACTCTCCTTAGCACACATTAAGTAGCAGCAAACTGTAGACTCTGACCCACTAGCTATCAGTCACGTTATCTGGTTTAAAGAAAACGAGAAGCAGTCACATGGTACATTTTAGTATCACTTCTTCACTGTGGGATCGCGTGAAAGCACTAGGTCCTTGAAGCATTATAGTGCACGTAGCAAATACCCAGCAGCTAAGTGATTTCCACAGTTTGCTAAGGTATAGAAATTGCACTCGTTTCTTATAGCTGTGATGCAAATAGAGTGCTTTGTTTATTCATCAACAGAACAACAGAATGGGAAGGGATGGGGAACCACCACTGGAGAAGGATCACCCAAAGCAATAGATTTCTTCTCTTCTTAGGACGAATGAGAAGGAGTTAAATAGAATTTCAAAGTTACAGCACAAAATCAGTCCTTCTGCCCCCACAAACAGCACAGCGCTGCTGCAATCAGCCCCATTTACATGGACTGTCCTCTGCTTGTGTAAACTGTTCCCCACAGGCTGCGACTCCTTTCTCCAGGCTTTTCCTCAGGCATCCTTCTCCAGAGGCTGCTTCACTGCCCTGTTTCCTAGTTTTTTTCATGTCTTGTGGCTTTTATTCTAGCTCCACGGTCAGACTCTTTTTTGGCTTTATAGCAACGACTGCTCTCAAATAGTTATCAGACTTTATTTCCTAATTAGAGAAGTGTAGGCAGTACAACACACACAATGCCAATAATGTGGTATTATCTATGGCTTATGGATGTTTATCTAGTATCTGCCAAAAGTTGACTTTTTTTCCTGTCTGGCATAACGTTTTGGCACTCTTTCGAAATCAAGAAGAGAGACAGCTAAGCCTCATCTATGCCTCGATGAAAATCAAAAGATAACACTCCTCTGTAAACCTGGAAAGCCGTTACCACTCAACGCTGCACAGAAATTATAATGCAAAGAACAGGGCAAAGGAAAGATGGGATTTGATTTGAAAGTTCTGCCTTAAGACTCAGGAATCTTGTTCCATCCATGCATCTGTATGTGATGGAAAATTTTTAGCAGCAACATGTTTTGCTAAGTAAACAACAGCAAGTTGAAACAGAAGAAAAGTATTTCCATTCCACTGACATCTAAACAGCAATAAGTTATGCCTAGCAATAAGTTATGAATAGCTGTCATGTTCTGAAACTTCACGATTTTAAGCTGCTTATATTTCAGAATATTTTTTTTAACCAAAATGAAACTATGAAAGCTGCAGACGTGACCTCGTGCTTTTCACTACACCTACAAAAATATTAGTGTTCTGTTTTTACAACCATGTAGCAGTTTACCTTTGCTAACAAACATTAGTTTTATGAATGCACATGAAAAAACAACTTCTAAAATAAATTCTACCTAATTAATATCTTGTAGTTCTAAAAGTTCAGTTTCAGTTTTTACCTTTTTTTATCCAGCAATATAGTTTAAACTGAAATCTCAGAGAACATATTCCAAATGTGAATACTGAAAAATAGAAATAGAAGCAACAGAAAAATTAGTCACGTCTGCTTGTCAAACTGTTTTAAATTTTGATTACACATTCAGAAGGCAACACTCAAAATTTCCAGTTTCATGTCTTGCAATACCTTTTGCAAATGTGCCTGCCTTTCAGAGCAGAGTGGCGAAGAAGGTCATAAAAATATCCAGTTTTGTGGTTTTCTTCTTAGTGGAAAGCAGTGGAAATCTTCTGGACTTGTAGCTGGCAGGAGGATTTAACTTTCAGACTGCATATGCGAAGTATTATCCATGTACTTCAAAAAATGTGCATGGCAGATCCTGTGTAACAACATATACAAAACAATAAATACACACCATGACCAAGCTATCAAGCATTATGACAAAGATTTTCTCATTCAGGGCAGGGTATCAGAATAAGCGATTTTCAGCCAAACTGTATCCTCGTTAAGTACCTAAACCTGCAGCAACATTGAAGTAGGTGAAAGTCTTAGGACATTTATAGAAATTGTCTCCCACCTAGTGTGATGCTTCTACCTCACTCCTACAGAGCTACCACATGTGGGCTGACATGTAGAAAGGGAGAGGTATTGTGGCTTCTAAAAACAGACCTCCCTTGCACACAAATAAGCCTAATTCCAGTTAAAAGGATCCCTTGGAGAGACAACAACAAGGGAAAAAATACCACATGCAGCATACCGGCATTCATAACCTGAGGTTGTCTCGGCAAAACTTCTGAAGATGTTGGGTAATTGATGGCTGTATTTTCATTAAATAATGAAAATATTCACAACCCCAGCCTTTCACAACCCTGGCTCTCTGGGCAGTTCAACCACCCCATTTGCATGGTTCTGCAAGCCCACAGTGAAGATGCTCCTTACTTGGTTTGCCGTGATGCTATCATATTTCACTGGTGCAAGCACAAGGAACAAGAACTCACGTGGCTGTGGTAGTTCCCACAAGCTCCCTGGTGCCTGTTTCAGAGCTGTGAAGTATTCTTGCAGTGATTTCTAAAAGAGTTGCTACTTGTGACCTGCAAACGTATGTCCCAAACAAGGATATGCTCTGAGCCTATTTTGAGAACTGGCAGAAAGCGTCTCATGACTACACTTCTTTCAGCTGCTCCCTTCCTTGGTGTTCAGCTTTCCAGCAAACTATTTTCCACTAATATTTCTGTGTGAAACTTCTATTATCCTGTAGAGAAAAGTTCCTTTCTACGTGAGGGCATGGGAATCTTAGAAGGTGGACCTTGTGGATAGTAAAGAGACAAAGGAGATGTGTCAGATCAAGCACACAGCAGAGGTACAAGAGGCAGCAGTCACAAGCTGTAGCAAGGGAAATTCCAGCTGGATATAAGTGAAAAAACATCTTGCCATACGAGTTGTTTACCATCAGGATAGGTTGCCCAAAAATGTAGTGCAGTCTCCATCCTTGGAGATTGTCAAGATGCGGCTGAACAAATTCCTGAGCAAAGTGATCTGGCTTTGAAATGAGACCTCCTTGAAGCAAGAGGCTGGACGCGATGACCTGCAGAGCCCCTTCCACGCTCAGCTACCCTGCGGTGCAGTAGGCCCACATCCTTCCCACAGCATCCCCCCTCAGAGCAGCTGGTGTGCCAGGCTACATCCCAGAGCAAAGCCTAAGAATGAGCTTACCATGTGGTACTGCTCGGTTCACAGTACAAAGATTGTACTAATGCTCAGCCAAAACACTTGCTACCTTAATTTCACCTTGTTATTTCATTGTAAGCTTTCATGTGATGTTATCATTTGATTCAGACTTGAGCTTTACAACTTTTACATATATGAAGCATTCCCTTTTGTTATCTCTAAAGTAATCATTCATATTTAAAGCCTAATTTTCTTTCCTAAATCACATCTAAACCCCAAAATTATTTTACTTTTTCTTTCTGTCCCAAATCAGATGGCAAGTATAAAATCTTGTCCCCGTTGCACTCAATAGGACTTTTAAAAATTTATTTTGATTAAATAAGATTTTATCCTACATCTCTGTAAGAGCTCTGTAAAAATCATCTTTGTTTCCCCAATTTACAAGTCAACCCTGTGTACTTAGTACTGCACCAGCTAATTTTCAGGCAGTAACTTTTGCTTAATTTCACAGAATCATAGAATACCACGAGTTGGAAGGGACCCAGAAGGATCATTAAGTCCAACTCCTGGCTTCACACAGGACCAGCCCAACCAGAGAAGATGACTGAGAGCGTTGTCCAGACGCTTCCTGACCTCAGTCCAGCTCGGTGCTGTGACCACCTCCCTGGGGAGCCTGTTCCAGTGCCCAACCCCCCTTTCAGTGAAGAGACTTTTCCCGATCTCCAACCTAAACCTCCCCTGTCACAGCTTCATGCCATTCCTGCGAGTTCGGTTGCTGGTCAACAGAAGGAGATCAGTGCCTGCCCCTTTGCTTCCCCTCATGAGGACACCGTAGGCCCCGATGAGGTCTGCCCTCAGCCTTCTCTTCTCTAGACTGAACAAGCCAAGGGACTTCAGCCTCTCTTCATACGTCTTCCCCTGTAGATCTTTCACCATCTTAGTTGCTCTCCTTTGGACACTCTCCAATAACTTTATGTCTTTCTTGTACTGTGGTGCCCAAAACTGCACCCAGTACTCGAGGTGAGGCCGCACCAGAGCAGTGTAGAGTGCGACAATCACCTCCCTAGACCAGTTGGCAATGCCGCGCTTGATGCATCGTATCTACATCCAGACCTGCCATGCTACCTGCAGAATTAATATCTGTATCTGGCATTATTTTTTCTCACATTTTTAGTTAACATTTTTTTGAAATTATTTCAATTTTATATTTTATAATCAGTATGTCTGATTTCTCAGTGCAGTTGTCTTCACAGTTCTCTTCATTTGACTCTGGAAATCCTGTGTAAGATGTCCTCAACCTCTGCACATCTATTAACTAAGACTGGACTTAGCCCTATTCCCAGAGTTCACTTCTAGTTTTCCCTATATTCTATGTCTGGGGTCCCAATTATATGATCTGTTGTACAACTACTTGCAACTGTTGTACAATTATTTGCTGGCAAATGTTCTGTATGTTACGACTCTCCTTCATTCTTTGTATTAGGGAAAACACCAGTGCAGAACATGTGCTAAAATATGTTCTGACAATATGTGACCTCCCAAAAGGAAGACAGGCCACAAGGCCAATCTGACTTCCTTGGTGATCTGCTTTTACCACATCTGGCTTTCTTTTATTAGGTATATGCAAAATTAGACTTGTAATTTTGGCTCCCATTATCCTACCTTTTCTAATCAAGTGACAGATGTTCCCTCTGGCATTTGGTAGTTCTCAGGTACAAGATAAGAAAGATAAGTTAGGGAGGCAAGTTATCAACTTGGTTTGTCAACACACCATTGCCCATTAATGGGCAGAAAACCTAGATGATCAGTAGAAGTAGAAAAGCAAATTGTAATATCCATAGACATTGGGACTCTAGCAGGGATGAAACAGTACATGTAAGCACATATTTGGAAAAGAAGCAGAGCTGCTTGACAGGTGGAGGTATTTGCTCAGCAACATTATTTAGAAAAATAAAATTGACTGGGAAAAAAAAAAGGTAAAAATCTTACAGTGGGGGGGG
>VWZZ01002500.1:20185-58455 GCA_013399095.1 Psophia crepitans
AGATATAATTTGTTCTTTACATCAACCAGTTTGGTTTTTCAGGGTTTTTCCTTCCTTCCTAGATTTCTTTCAAGCTTACTTGACACAAACTGTTTGGAAGAGAATGGGTTTGTCTGAGATTGCCAGGAGGCATGAGTACATCTTCATCTTAGGAAGCAAGCGCCATTTAGATCATTCTGTAGGGTGTATGGCTAGGATCACACAGAAACTCCCAAAGAAGTGATAGGAAGCTGCAGAAGATTCAGAGGAGAACACCTCAAAGGAGAGGTTCTTAATATGCGATTATTATAAAAAATGTAGAAACTGAGTTCTGCTTCCAAGAATAGTCAGAGGCAGCAAAAATCCAAGAAGGGAAATCTGGATATATGTAGTCACTTGGCCTGCATAATCGTGGTGAGGCAAACTGTCATACACCAGTTTTGCATATTGAAGCTGGAGTGCTAGTTGCGGTATCAGAGGAAAAGGAGCAGGGAAGAGAAGTATTATGAATATTTTTTTTCTGGTAGTAACACTCCATAGAAACTGAAACAATTCATAAACCTTCCTACAGCAACTTCTTAATTAAACAGCATACAACTAACAGAAAAGCCCCCAGAGTTAAATCAAGCCTTCTGTGAATTCAGCCTCTAGGCTAAACTACATCTTCCATGGCCAGTACAGATTTCTGTCTGAAATATGTTTCTCCAGCTGGCCTAAATTTTCTCTGCCAGAGAATGTTTCTGAGTACACTAAGGAAGGTCTTTATAGGCTCACCAGACTGCCATTCAGGCCAAAATTCAAGCTTAAACTCCTTCAAAGATAGGACAAACAATATAGCTCTCTCACTCTGTCTTTAATAACACACCAGTCATCAGTCACCTGCAGAAGCAAACCACAGTGATACACTAGTTTGGGGCAAACTGAGAAGGCATCGGAAGGCTTAAAGCAGAGAAAATGCTGTAGACCTGCTGATCCCATCTACACTGATTTTTGGGCTTGTTCTCCAAGTCCACCCTGGGGCTGTAATACCCTTGCTCCCTCCCTGCTGCAGGCCCTCAGGGCACATGCACAGGATCTTCATAGAATAGAACACCTTCTAAGAATCACTAAGGTTGGAAAGGACCTCCGAGATCATCAAGTCCAACCATCAACCTAACACCATCATGCCTACTAGATTATGTCCTGGAGTACTATGTCTACACGTTTTTTGAATGTCTCCAGGGATGGCGATTCAACCACCTCTCTGGGCAGTCCATTCTAATTTCTCACTACTCTTTCCGTGAAGAAGGTTTTCCTAATATCCAACCTAAACCTCCCCTGACACAGGTTGAGGTCGTTCCCTGAGGCATGTCCATGTCCCATTCATCTGAGGCATGTCCGTGCCACAAGCAGCTTTCCTCCCACTTCTGTCTCACAAGACACTGTGGCTCGTTTCTGACCTGACATGGAAAAAAAAAAAAAAAAGAGTGTGCAAAGGGGGAGAGGAAATGTGAGCAAGAGACCAGTTGTCCAAGCTTTCAACCACTCATTCCCATGGTCCCTCTCAGGCACAGGCAGTACCTGTTTGTGCCCATACCTGACATCCCACACAGGTCTGGTAGGCTGGCACCTGGTCCTGAGGATATGTGCATATGCATGCCTGTATGCACGTGTGCATATGTATATATGTATATGCAGAAGGCTAGGTTTAGACAGAAGGTTCCTGTCTGGGTGCTGAGTCAGGAAACAAGTTGCTCATTGTCAGGTAAAGCATGCTTTGTCCACAACAGGACACAGAAAATTCATTGCTTTCCCGGACAGCCTATGTTTAAGTTCCTCATTTGGAGAGGTCAGAGGAGATGTGCAGAGCCAGCACCTCTACAGCTCCCACGCTTCCAGAACCACGTGGAGCACTGGGAAGACAGGCTCTTGCCTCAAGTCCCCCAGTCCTGAATGCTCTGGAGCTGGCAGCTAATGGGATGTCAGGTCCAAATGCCTGGGATGGAGGTGGCAATGGAAGAGAAGCAGTGTTTAAGAAGCTGCTTATCTAGTTCTGGATGCCTCCAAATGAATGTGTGTTGGAACTAGCTGTGTTTTGCCCAAGGAAACACAACCCCCTCAGAAGGCCATGTGTCACTGTCCCTTCAGATCAGGCTCCAGATCAAAATGACAGCTCTGGGCATGGGAGATACAGGCATGTGACATAGAAAGAAAAAGGCAGTGTAGTTGCTACAGGGAAATTCTGGGGAAAAAAAGAACGACATAATGGCACTGTAAGTTCGCTGTGGCTGTCCTGCTTTCCTGCAGCTGCTGCTGTCACCTGCCTAGTGTTCCCATCCCTGGGGTTCCTGGAGCACTGTATGACCAAGCCTATGGGAGATCTGGCTCCAGAAATGATCCAGGGAAATCCGGGAAGAACTTTACCCAAACACAGCTCTGGGTCTAACACTGATGAACTCCTCCCCCCCCCACCGCCATGTTCTCTGAATCCAGCTGACTCTGGGATAAAGGGACACATCCCCTATCTTCTCTGGAAGAGTGAAGAACCAAATGAGAATAAACATCAGGCATCTTGTGACAAAGTGGTTTGGACAGAAATCCTCAGTTCTGGGCCCACGGCCTGGCGTGGCTGCCTGAGCATGGGAAGAGTGTAGACAGGGGAACAGTTGCTGCCTGCAGAGCTGGTGGTCATCCATGCAGTTGTATACTCCAGCTCACACTACAAATGCACGCTGCAGCATGTTGGTTTGGGTAGTGCTAACAAGGAAAAAGGAACCAGTGCACAGCAGAAGAGCAGGGGTGCAGGAGGGTCTGTGTCTGTGTGAGACGATACACACTTGGTTCTGATTTTGAGGTGCAGCAGTAGTTTTTTCAAAAGACCAGTGTGATGCCATCACCTGTCTGCATTAACTGGAGACCTGGCAAGCTGTACGTGTAACAAGCCAGAGCAACATGGGTTGCGCATTCCTGAGCTGTCCCAACCCTCCAGCAAAGCAGCTCTGCCCAGCAAAGGAGAACAAAAGGGTGTCCAAGAGAAGGTCTTGTGGGGGTGACAAGGTCTGTGCATCCTGAAGGATGTTCAATGTCCTCAACAAAACCACTGGTGCCTGGCTTTCCTCCACATCCAGCCATGTCTGTTCTTGCAGTTGTTGGCAGGGTCTGCCCCACACCATTGTTCGGCAGAGCAAGGGCAGACGGGCCGGGTGCCAGACGGTTCCACAGCAGCAGCCCTGGCAGTGACAGCAGCTGGAGGGAGAAAATGGGGTACCACGAGCGTGCACACACCCAGCAGTGGCTGCTCATGCCTGCTGTGAATGGCTTGTGCTGCACAGCTGTTGGCTGAGCAGAGATGAGTATCCCAACCACAACAGCGTACATGAACTCTGCTTCTCTGTTCCACGGACACTTCAAAGAGGGAACAGAGATGCTCTGATGTGGAGATAAGGACTGTGCTGACCTGGTTTGTTGGTCAGCTGTTGGCACTCCATAAGCCTGGAGGTTTCTGTCCAGAGTTGTACCTGGGTGTTTCTCTGATGCCCAGGGTATTATCCAAGACAGGACCTCACAGAGCTGCCAGATGAAGTCGTGGAGCTATGGTAAAGCTTTCAGGACCTCATCACTTCTTTAGTGACCTTGAGCCACTTCGTTCCTTTTGCCTCAGGTTCTCAGCTATAAAAGAAAAATAAATGCCTTAATGTCTCAAGGGTACTCTTAAGTTAAGCCTGTTAATTACTATAACACATACAGTTTTTATGATACTAGAGCCTATATAAGCAGACAAGAAATTCTACTGTGCTTAAGCAGAAGAAAACATCATTATATAGTCATCAGTAGAAACTATAAATATCTTGGTTTCTTCATAAAGCAAGCCATCTAGTGCTGCAGCCTAAGTGTATCCCACATGAGCTCAGTCCGCATTGCATGGAAGTAAGCCTTTTTGCAAGACGTTATGTTTACATACCACAGTGCAGGCAAACGCAAGTTCTGTCTGCGCCTTCTCCAAGCTAAAAAAGCAATGAGGCTGTATTAGTGCAGGTAACACAAGGCAAGCACCACAGGTGAACTTCAAGAGCAGTGCCTGCTTGCACAAAGTGATGGCTGAACCATCCTCCTGGCCTTCATACCCACAGTGTGACAGCTTTTTGCAGAAAGCCTCTGCGTTCTCCTCTAGTCCAATGCAACAACACCCAACCTGGGGAAAGTGGTTTGAAGCAGCAAAAAAAGAAGCAAGTGAGAGGAGTGAAGCGTAGCTCTCCCATGCCTATGATGGCTGTTTGCTAACTCCTGTTCCTATGAATATTGCAGTGCTTTTTACTGAAGTCAGAGGAAGTCAGCTCTAAAAGAATACAGCAATGCTTAAAGAAAGGCTGTTTGCCTTCACACCAGACTGATTTTCCACAGTTCATTGCTATATATGTGAAGCCAGGCATTGATAGTGGGAGCCCTGGCACAGAGCGCCTCTCTCAAGTGAGCGGCACCAGCAGCTGCTGCTGCTGTGGGCTCCACAAACAGGGGGGCAAATCCTGCCGCTTCTGTGCAGCCACAGCTCCATCGCTGCAGAGCTCCAGATTTGTCCTAACTTACTTCCTCGTTTTCCTCCAGTCTTTCAAAGTTCCAAATGCTCCTCAAAAGATTTACACTTTTGAAAAGATGGTAACTAATTGACAGAAGTCTGTAGCTGATTAAGTGTGTTTCTGAATAATCTGCTGGCACTTGTTCAAGAAGAAATATGATCTGATGTAAGTGCCTAAGGAGGTTCTTTAAAAATACTTTTTCTTTTCCAAATTCTCTACTGCCAGTGCATTTTATGAGAGAAAAAATTCCTTACTATTATTATATAAAGACCTATGGTTAGAACTCCCCTTTTAAACCAGAAGATTTCTGACATAAGGACGTTTTCTTGTTTAATACATCGCTAAAGTATGCTGTTGACAGATACTCTGCCAGTAGCTATTTCCCCTGGGAAAGTGAAGTAGTATAGACTTCCTTCCTCATCTGAGAAAAAAACCCACACTGAAATGTGTTTTTCCAGGCAGCTGGTCAAGGAAGCAGGTGTCAGGCTCATAAGAAAGTCTGCAAGTTCTGCATCATAGCCCCCTTCTTCCCCTGCTCAGCTGATGGCAACACCCCACTTACACTGAGACCGTTCCCTTTGTGAGTAAGAAAATACTTCCTTGTATGCGCCCTAAGGCGCGTTTAGCCTATGCTATATATAATTTGACAGTCATTTCTGCTGCAAGTTATAAAAACAACTTCCAGTTCACATTGTCTTTATTTCCTGCCGCAGCTATCTGTCATTCGTGGAAGCTAATGTCCCTCTGCAAGTTGTCTGGCTGCTTGGTTTGGATACTTGGCAGGCTTGACTATATTTTCTAATTTTGTAAATCTCCTTTCCAGCCTTCCTTCTCTCCTTTCACCCCTGCAGCACTTACATCTATCCCTCTGACTAGTCCACTAGTCTCCCCTTTCGATTCCAGATCAGTGTCAAAATCGCCATCCATCCAGGCTTTTAAACCCCCCGAGGACTTGCTTTCCTTAACACTGGGCTCCGTTATGCTCGCCCTCTCCCTGCTCCTCCTGCTCGTGCAGTACCAGTCTCTTCTCTGCGCTGAAGCACAATCTCCCCTTGTTGAAGCAGCCACTGCCAGCTCGTTTGCCTGAGCCATCTGGACCCACAGCCCTCTGCTCCAGCGAGTCCTGCGGTACTCAGCTCTAGGAGCTTATCTGCACGCCCTTTCCTTGAAAATTAATTTCTTTCCTCAGTCTACTGTTTTTCAGGCTGTAAATCAAGGATTACTACTGCGCTCTGCGAAGCATTTTAGAGAGCAAGCTGAATCGGGCACTCTACAGATTGAGATGAGATCACGTTGTATTTTGTTGTCCTAAGAGATGTTTGGCAGGCAGGTACTATATTGTGCAGCATGGCAACAGCTGATGGAAGGGAAGGTGTTACAAATACATGCGTCACACAGAAATCACTTGGAAAGTTGGTATTTGCAAGGGTTACTTCACAGGACTGTATAAAACATCATTATTTACTTCCTTTTACTATTTCCTTCTTTTATATACTCCAGCCTTGCAAAAAGGAAATAAAAAATGGCAGCTCCTCAAATTTGGGTAAATTTTGTCAAAAGTCAGATTTATAATGGTGATTATTGTACACAGGTGGCCATGGGAAGTGCCAGCAATAAAGTAAGAGCTCAGCTTGTTACGTTGCCATTAGCTCTTTTTTTTAAGGTGCACTGCTCAGGGAGCTACTTTAGCCTGTTTTCCTGCATCTCTGTGTTGACTTCTAAATCTTCACCTGCTACCAAAGCAAACCAACTCCTCCCAGGCTTCCATGCATCCTCACCAGGTAAAAGCATGCTCAGCACCTGGTCCAAGCTGACCCTGGCCACACGTCGATGCATGCCAGTCAGCGTGGCCCTGGAGGCTCGCTGCTTTGCTAGCAGGCTACTGCCAAATTCTTAAAGGGACTTGTTATGTCTTAAGTCCTAGATCACAAATTTTGTTCTTTTTTCTATCTGGCTACTCACTTTCACAAAACTTAAAAGAATTTATTTGTCTGTAAGACTTCTACTCCTCTTCTGAATATGCCTACAACTGACCAACAGGCTTAAAACTTCCCAGCAGGAAATGGGCAGGAAAATGAACAGAAAGGGAGTTTACAAGATTCCCACCCGAGGCCTTGCTCTGGCAGGAGGCTGTGCTGCCGCTCCAATGGCACCACCAATTCACGTTAATTTTAGCAGGTCTGGCACTCTGGCAGTTGCACCCTCCAGGTACAGCCAGAGTACAAGTGAGGAAAGGAAGGAAAGAAGATGATCTTCGCTTCGTGCAGCGAATCGAGATACTTGAAACCACGTCTGGGTCTTGGCCGTAGAGCTGGATCAGAAAAACAACATGCATTTTTAAAAAGGTGTAGGAGGACTTTTCTCCCATACTGCAGTCCAGAGCCTGCCTGGTCAGCTTAAACTTGACAGGATCCCCTCAGCAGAGTTGCCATTTGCACAGACACTGGCCGGTCTATCTGCAGGGCACTTCTCAATCCAGCTGACCTGAATATTGACAGCTTCATCTTTTCTAGGAAAAAATCACAGTTCTGGGACACCGATGGATGACTCAGCCACGTCCCTTTGTGGCACTGGGGTGAGACCTGATCACTTCTGAGCCCTGCAAAGAAAATGCACATGTGTGCCATGGCTGGGAGATACAGTATTCCTCAGGTAGGTGCCAAGAGCTGGGATTGGAGTCCTTCTCCAGGAATACAGTGTGGAAAAACAGCTGGAGACACTATGTGCGTTCTTGGATCAGCATTTTGACCCCTCTGTTCCTCACACCACCATTTACGAAATACAGATGGCAATGATGTTTCTGACTCACCATTTCTTTCTCGCCTGGAAAGCAGCAGTGACTGTCTCTAAGCCTGTGATTTAACTGTGCCCAGCATGACCGTACCTTGACACCATTTTGGACTTTTGCATGCTACTTGAATAAAAAAGCATATATACATCACTAGTGACAGGAAAGTATCTGTATGTGTGACGAGCAGCAATTCAAAACCTAGTTCCAGTTTGAAACCCACTGATGTAGCTGTGCCTTGCGCAATTTCCAATCAACAGCACTTCTCTGACATTGGTAAGAAGGAGGGGAAGGACACTTGCCAAGGTCAGGTGGCAAAGTGGGATAAACCTTGCTGAAAGGCCAGGCAGACTTCCTGCTGGTCCCTTTCAGTTACAGTCAGAGAAAATCCCCTGAGCTAGGTAAATCTCTAGCGACAAGGACATTTGTTCTTCCCCAAGAACTGGTTCATACATGTGACAAAGCACCAGGAAGCAGAGAGGGATATTCTTCTGCCACTTGGGAGTCAGTACAACGTGCATCCAGCCTGCTTGCCCCTTATTTGCAGCTTCAGTACTTACAGCAACCATAGCTGGTGTGTACTTGGTCTTCTTCCAGGAAACCTCTAGAGAGTAACAGAATTAGATCTCCAGTGAGCTAAAAATGCCAACTTCAGCCAATATTTTGTGAGACTGTTGGCCTGCTGCAGTTTATATCCCAATCAAATCCTGTCAGTAACCTGGACAGAAGTTCAGTATGTCACATAAGTGGTTTGCATGATGTCTGCACAGAGCCAAGAATGGGTTTGCCATTTGTTTGCAGGGAAAGCTCATGGAATGTTCCATCTCCTATCAGAATTGCCTTTTACAGGTGATTTTCAATGACAGTCTTAGGCTCCCTGCTAGGATGATGATTAGTGTGCGAGTTAGCAAGCCCTTTAAGAGATTAAAGCATTCATTTGAAGACATAGCTGCAAGTATGAGTGAGAGCTAGCAGCCTGACAGAGGGGAGACACAGAGATCTCTCACAGTTCCTTATGTTATTCCCTGTAATTAAAATAAAAACTCATCCTAATTAATCAGCTTTGAGTCAAACTTCCCTTTAGCCATGATGAAAGAACACTGCCATTAACTAGCTATGCACGTAACTGCCAGTGAAACCCTGGGTATTACAACTGAAATAAGGAGCGACCCTATCTGAGTGCAGCTGTATTTTGCTCTCCTGCAATGTAAATGCATTTTTTACAAATGTGTTCCTGTATAATGCAAGTTTTACTTGTAAGGACTTACTTTTGATGTAATCAAACTTACATTCAAAGCAGATTCAAAAGGCTCACAGTATACAAGCTGAGAAAAATGTGAGCAAGATTAAAGCAGAAAGTATATACATCATCTAAAATGATTTGAGGAAATGAAATGAGCTGTGCTATGAAAACTAGAACTAAGCAAGCTTCGTCTTCTAAAGATTTGTATGCTTTGCCCCATATCCTTCCCCTCAAGCAGTTTCCTTGAAATAAACCCTGCTCCCTACAAGCTACTTCTCTTCCGCCTTGTCCTTCATGCCATGAAGTGCAGCAGGTGGTGTAACCCAGACAGACATTGCCAAAAGCAACATATAACAGCGAAGCTCTGTCCACCATTCTCTCCATGGGTACTCACTTGATTCTCTCTCTTCCACCCAGGCACTGAGTTTCAGAAAACTTGTAGGACTTCCCTGGCTCACCTTTCAGACATCTCCTTCTGTACTGCTCTTGCTTGAAATTTGTGAACTGTTACTGGGATGGAGAGAAGGAAAAATGTCGGCAAAAATAAACAGGCAGGCATATGGTCAATGAGCCTGGAAATGTCTTCTGCCATTACAAAGTCTGGCTAAAACCGAGCAAAAGTGAAGTTAGTTATTAGTCAGCACAGTGGAGGCAATCTCTGAGTTAAAAGAGAGATTCTTGAATCACATCGAGAATAAGGTTAGTATTGCTGCTTAGCCCATTATTTATCACTCCCTGTATGCTGACCCCTCTTGTTTTCCTTACCCTGATCTGCTGCCTGGAAAATTTGGATGTTGATTATAGAATCATTCAAGAACTTTGAATGTAATGTAGCTTTTGAGGTTAGTGAGAAAGGAAGCAGGGCTATTTCCATATCTGTAACGGCTACAATAGTCTAATAATTTGCTGTTAATAATAGACTTTCATTTATAGGCTTAGTTACCTTACCAGAGTATTCTGATGTGCACTTGCACATCTTATGTGCTACTTTCAGCTGTTGCAGTCTTATGCTAAAGATGGGCCAGAAGTATTGCATTCCTGAGAAACAGCCCCTGTAATATTTTTCAGTCAGGGTATCTGTGTTGCCAGGCATGCTCCACAGTGAAGTGATAGGCATATAACAAGCTGGTTGTCTGGCTGCTACATACCACAGATTAGTTGTCATGCCTTGGTCAAAACAACAAAGCGTGAAATACTTTTCCCTTTACTGAGAAATACGGCACGTCATAATAAAAGACAGGCTCCTCTCCGCTCTTACAGAAGCAACTCCCATCATGCAGCTTTTCTTCGGAAACTGTCTGAACAAGTTGATAAACTGAAGAATATCTGCAGTGTCTTGTGTCCAGAATTTATCTTGTTATATGAATTGAGAATATCACTTATGTCTTTTCTGTCATAAGATAAAGCTGACCGTAGATGATTGCAAACCATTCATTTTTATGGACTCCATGTTCACCACAGTTTTGTGAATGTCACTGCACGCTGTAATTTGCATCTGGATAAATTTCAGCCGAAATAGGGCTAAAATCATAAGTAACTAGGCAACTCTCCCTCATATTCTGGGGGTTTGTGCTATTCCAGCACACATACAGAACATGTTGGGCTTGTGAATGATGCAGTAGGAGTACAACTGTAATAGAAAATCAGCTAACACCTTTTCAGATTTCTTGAATGTGGCATTTCCTAATCCACCCTCAGAAACACTCTATACTCTTTGCACCTTTTGCCCAGATTTTTCAGATATGTTAATTAGGTGTGTAACCAATCTGCAGGAGAATTCTCAAAGGTCATTTAAAGGACAAGCTTTAATGGGAACAAAAAATGTACAGTGCTACAGAGGCTGTTTACATCAGTTCTAAAAAAAAATAAATGCAAAGCTTTCTCTTCACGTCATAGAAACACAGGCATTTTGCCTCTCTTGGTACATCGTACATGAACTGTAAGATCAGAACAGAATGCAGCCTGAGATGAATCTTCAACAAGGAAAAGGTTAAACAAAGTTTTCGCAAGCAAGTAAAAAATGAAGAATCCAGGGGACAATTTCCAGCTCACTGAATTGTTCTGTGTATAATCTGTGAGCCACTTTTATACTAAATCTGGCATAACAGGACTGAAAAAAAAAATCATTTTGGTCATTATTGTGCCACAGTTTTCATGTATATTCCCTGTTAATTTACTGTGCAAATATACCATAAGTCCTTTTACTGTACCATTTGAACAATGCAATACGATAATGGTAGGCTCGCTTTGGACATCTTACAGTAATTGTCACTTCTTATCTACTGAGTCATTTTCCAGGCTATTAAAAGGTGACAGTCAACAAGGAATGCCTTGTAAAAACCTGTCTTGTCTGTCACTGGTTGAAAGACTGTTCAAATACTTGTCACAGTGTTAGCTGCAGTGTTGCAGCAGCTGTGATGGGCTGAAGGAATGGATGAAGGTCTGTGGGAAGGGAGAGAATTTGTTTTAACACACCAACTAGTATAGCTGGAAAAAGTAGACCAAGCCTGCAAGGCACATAACCTTCTCTCCAAATCAGAAATATTAGGAGCAGCCCCAGCACTAGGAATATCTTCCTGACCCTGTTTCCTGCTAGGTCTTTCATCCACATTTTCTCCCTAGGACTAGCTCTTTGAACTCAAAACACACCCACCATCCACTCTAAAGCTGAGTTCATACCTCAGCATGCCACCAGCTGCATCTTCCCTTTTTCCAGCAGGAGAGCACCTTCTTAGTAATACTGGATTTCCACGTAGTTTTATGCATGTTTTTCTTGAACTTTGTTGCTGACTTGCAAGGAACTTTTGTTACATAGAGAACAGCGAGCATGCACCACAAGGGACCACTCCAAAATCACAGTTAAATGGGAAATGCACATTTTAAGGTTACTAAATGAGTGAAGATTTTGGCAGTTGATTTGAAAAGAGAACAGAAATAGGATTACTTATGAACCAGCAAAGAAAGCACTCAGTCTGAAGGAAGGCTGATGGGTACAAATTTTAGATAATATGAACGAAGAAGCAGACTTCTCTGTAATTCCTTTTCATTCTGCTCCTGAACGAGTTTAGCTGCCTTGTCTCTTACATTTATGTCAACAGTCTGCTGCTTGTGTCAGTAGTCCATTTATTTTTGGAAGCCAGAGACTCATACGATACTGAAGGCTTTTCAGACACTGGTGAAGCACTGTGAGCTAGGAAATCTCAGGAGTTTACCAATGTGCCAAGGTGGGGGTCATCCCGGGGTAGAACCATGGCAGTTGTTGCACCTTACGGAACTGGCTTTTGCAAGAGGGACAATGTGGAACTAACTATTTCCAGAACAAAACACAAAACTTGTGTTCAGCTTGGCTTTTCAAAAACTCAAAGCTAAACAACACAACTGGTGAAGGGGCTGGAGCACAGGTCTTATGAGGAGCAGCTGAAGGAACTGGGCTTGTTTAGTCTGGAGAAGAGGAGGCTCTGGGGAGACCTTATTGCCCTCTACAACTACCTGAAAGGAAGTTGTGGCGAGCTGGGAGTTGGCCTCTTGTCGCAGATAACTAGTGACAGGACAAGGGGAAATGGCTGCAAGTTGCGCCAGGGAAGGTTCAGGTTGGAGATGAGGAGAAAGTTCTTCTCTGAAAGGGTGGTCGGGCATTGGAACGGGTTGCCCAGGGAGGTGGTGGAGCCACCATCCCTGAGGGTGTTTAAGGAAAGGTTAGATGTGGTACTTAGGGACGTGGTTTAGTGGGTAATAGGTGGTGGGGGGATGGTTGGACTAGATGATCCTTGAGGTCACTTCCAACCTTAATGATTCTATTCTATTCTATTCTATTCTATTCTATTCTATTCTATTCTATTCTATTCTATTCTATTCTATTCTATTCTATTCTATTCTATTCTATTCTATTCTATTCTATTCTATTCTATTCTATTCTATTCTATTCTAACTGCTCCCTCACGCAAAGAGAAACCACAAAGCTGACAAGTAGAAATGCACTCACAGCCCCTCTGCCACCTAACCAAAGTATTCTTCAAAAAGTTGTGGGGGTGACCAGGAGAGAAACACATTAAGGTGATGGGGTAAGATGAGACAGAGTAGATGCAAAGCAAGCTTATGAAGAAACCCTGTGTGCACACTGCATAAGGGACTGCCCCGTGCACACATTTCCATGCTTCATGGTGAAGAAGGAAGTTCAGCCATTTTTTGAGTAGTCCTGGCATACCCCATCCCTTCACTTTTCTATGCCAGTTCCTGTGCTATTTGGGGCCTCCACAGTGAGGATGAAGTGGTTACTTTCTCTTGGATCCACTGGCTCTTGGATGTTTTTTTGTTTTGTTGCTTAGGGGTTTTTGTGTTTTGTTTTGTTTAGTTGTGTTTTGTTTAGTTTTGTTTTGTTTTCCCCAGAAATACACAAAGAGTAAGACAGAGCAGAAAACCCTCAAAACTTGCCCAAGCCTTCAGAATCATTTTATACAATGATGAGAGGTGCCTGACCCAAGGACAAGGGTGTTTGCTTAAGCACATCAGATTCATCACTCCATAGAAATTAACACGATTAGTGCTGGAGTATGCTTCAGCAAAATAAAACTCCAGTGAAAGGATATCTTTACCCTCAGCACACATCCACCAGCTCCTTTGTTTCTGTTTATGATGACGTTGTGATAAAGAAAAGCACATAAAAACCAAGCACAAATTCCTCTTCAAATTCTTGTGTTGTGATGACATCAAATTCTTTCTGAATTGTAAGATGAAACTGGAAGATGCTATATTGCTGCAGGTAGGAGAAAAAGAGGCATGAGTTCCAGAAAATATGCAAAAGATCTTATGAAATATGTAGTTCTAAAATTAAAAGTTTCAGATTAAAACAGAGAATTGTTAAAGGGCTGATGACATTTAGTTGTTAAAAGAAAGAGAAATCTGACATTTTATAAATGATACTCATAACTGTCTCCAGCACATAAATTTAATATGTGCACTATAAAATGGCAGCAAAAACTTTTGAACAGTACTCATGTTAGTGCAAATTTCCTTGAAATGGCAGCCATACCTGGCCAGAGAGTCCTCTAAATAGTTACAACCTTCTTCCTTTTCATGGGATTTGAGGAGTTTGTGGCAGTGCTTTGGGGAGAGCTTCCAAGAGACTTTGCCTTTCAGCAAGTACAGAGGGTGTAACGTTTTCCCCAGCTTGAGAGGTACTTGCAGCATGATTAGAAAGAGGATCTCCACCGCACATGCCTTTCAGTTCACTGAGAACATCGGAGAGAAAGAAGGTGCCACCCTGTATTAAGCAGTGAGGGCTGGAAAGCACAGCAGTTGAGAAGCGTAATTTGACGACGTGAAATTTCACAACAGGCACAGATCTAATTTAAAAGTGATCATCCACTGGAATGAAACAAAACCAATCTGACATTTACCAGCTGCACACTAAAATGAGCTGTTACTGGGACAGTTCACTTTAACAAAGTTAACTATCAACAGATTCCTACATCTAAGAGCACTAATGTACAGACAGTAATGTGGCTTTGTCATATTTTTTCACCTGTAACTTAGAGTAGCATAAGAACCACGTGTTTTGAATGAACATTGAGGCAGAGAAAAGCGGATAACTCCTCTTTAAGGAAAACTATTTTATTGTTAAACATGATGTGTAACTGAATCACATTGTTTTTTCCTCTTAAAAATGAGGGCAACTAAAATTAACTGTGAAATTAAAGCTTAAATATATTGTGACTTAAGAACATACTTAACATTAAGATTCAGGCAGCATGCAATTACTACCAGTATTTTAAAGAAAATTAAAAAAAACCCAAACAACCACCCAAAGAAAAAGCCACCGCAGTTAGGACTAGTTTGCTCAAGTGATAATCTGACTTTGGACAGACTCAGCCTTCTCAGAAAGTGCAGAAAGATTGTTTTCTTAATTTTATTTATTCACCATGGGATTCAGGAATCTATTGATTCTACCATCTGAAAGAACATAGGCGCCCTGTGCCAACAAACGTCCAGATCAACGAAGTATTTATGGCTTCTAGAAAGAAGATAGAAACCTGAAGAGGAGTTAGAAGCTTAAGTATTTAATGAATTAAGTTCTGTATTTATTTAATTACAAAATTTTTCTGCTTTAAACACAGAAACAACATCATGTTCAAAATGAAACTTCAATGTGCAAAGAAATGTTGAGTGGCTCAGATGACAGTGCATGACATAGGTCATCCAGAGAGTCTTCAGAGCCATCCTGTGAAAATGGAAGGGCCAGAGTTCTGAAATCCTGGATGGGACATTAACATGCCTGCTCTTAATGAAGAACTGTTTCTAAAAAGAACAGGGCTAAATATACTAAGGCGGCATGTAGAAAGGCAACCATAGTAGAGGAAAAGCAAAGAGGAGGTAAAGGGCCAGTGCCCCTATCCCTCAGGTACAACCATTTGATGCAATAGAGGAGGCTACGTCCATGTCATTAACCAATGTTAATGGTTAAAATTAAAAAGATAACTTTCCATCTTAGCAATACAGCTGAGCAGGCACGAGTTTCTCTTTGCCTTCTCCCTAAACCTCATCCCACCTTACACTGTGGAAAAAGCTGTGGCAGCATACTGTAATTTTGATGCAGTACAGGCTGCCACATTAATGTAAGTGGCAGTTTGACTGCCTTATGGAAGTTTGACTTGCCTTATGTACTTTGCAACAGAGTTGCATGTTCCACCACCCAGGCCATGAGTCTAAGTATATTAAACCCAGCATCCTTAATTCCTTAATTAATTAATTAATCTCCTCACCTGTCAGAGTGGAATGAAGTTAACTAGTGCTCATTTGGCAATAGTTACAATTTTGCATGTCTAAATATTCAATTAACATGATGATAAATGCGGGGAAGCAGTTTATGAATATTCCATGTTTTACAACTTCAAAAATACATGTAGAGTAATATTGCTTCTAGCATAGAAATAACCAATACCAAAATGTATGAACAATTCCCAAGCCTCCAGTGTCAACATGCCTGAGAGCAAACACAAGTATGGCTTGCATCAGGAAAGTTTCAGTCTCATTTTATTTGCTTTATTAGAATTAAAAGAAAATCTAATCAAACAGATTTTTAAAGCGTGAAACAGATCACAAATACATTCCTTGTTAAGCCGAGTACATTTTCACTGCTACATTGAAATGACAAGCAGTTTCGATTTTCGCCTGATAAGCAAATGGCCATCTCTTGGAGAGAACACATTTTGAAAGATGAATAGCTCATGTGCATATCTTACCTACTTTGAAATGATTCAGTATGGTTTCTTCAAAGCAGATCTAAAGCTGAGAAAATGTGAAGGTAACCTGGATGTACAAGCCAGAAATAATTAATTTTGATCAGCCAAGTCTCAGCAAAGTAAGAGATGTTAAATGAAATGCTTTGCGCCTCTTCAGTCTATTTTGAAAAAGTGAACTGAGTCACCCTGATAGAAGCAGAGTATTTTCAACACTGCTGAAATAGAGCTCGTTGAACATCTCTCTGTTTTGAACGTGGGTGGAGCTATCCTCAATCTGTATCTAACTTTAATGCATTAAGATAATCTTTCATTCATACTCATCAACAAAAAGAATGTAGCTGTCAATCAGAAATTCCCGGCAGAACAGGGAGAAAGCTGATCAAAACGAGACTTATTTCCCTTAAAACTAAACAAGGAACAATGGCAACCCACTCAGAATGCCTCTTAAAGTATGAGGCATACAACAAAAATCCAAATTTTGTTCCAAATAAACAGCACTTTATGCCACGTGAACTCTAAATTATATTAAGGAGTGAATTAATACAAATAGAACTGATCTGTGGAGAGTTATGTAAACACCCTACTACAATTAGCCATCATAATTTTCCATTGTAAATGTGCATAGGAATATCCATTCTCACCACACTGGCTGGAGGCCAGCTACCAGAAGTTATACAGATGCGTTCAAGACAAGGAAATCCTGAACTAATACTTCTCGGTAGTGCCCATTCCCGCTGAACTTGATGACACCAGGACTTTGGCTTCACACCAGTGAGGCCAGATACATAACATTCACTCGCAGCCCTCATTTTCCTTAGCAAAGCCTGCTTCCTACATCTTTCCTAGCTGTAGCACAGGGTTAGCACATCAGGGCAGTTTGGATTCTGCAGACTTTCTACAGTCTGAATTTTTGTTACAGGCACATGAGGAAACACTAGTTATTGCTTATGAAAAAAAAAACAAAAAAAACCACCACACCAACAAAAAACTGCTTCTTCAAGGATGTCCAGGCTCTACCAGCTCTGCAGTTTGGACCATATTTAAGTCCCGGAAATTATTTCCTGTGGCAATGATGGGTTTGAAACAGACTTAAGCAGCATATACTTGCCCATCATTGACAGCGTCTCCTTAGTGTTGGCAACCACTGCTGCCAATTCCTTCCCAAATTACTTTCTGCCCTGCATTTCCCTCTCTTTTTCTGTGTCTGCCACCAAGATAATGTCCCTTTGTTTAAAGTCTTCCTTCTCTTGCACCTCTCTCCTTAAGCCTGTCCCAGTGATGCCGCCTTTCCATTTCCCACACCACTGAATACCTTCTTTAATTTCCTCAGTTGCATTTTTTTAATCTTTTCTATGTGTTTGACACATCCTCTCCACCTGCACTGTTCTCTGTCTCTCCATGTCCTATTTCCCTTCATGGTTAGTAGAATGTTTTATCTGTTACAAAGGATCACAAACACTCAAGCTGCCATATAAATTACACAACGTGCCAATGAAAATAAAGAAAAGAAAATACTGCAGCCCAAATACACACTGCTCAGCTGCGAGAGCTTTCCTTGTTCTTTTAGAGCTGCCTCAGATGCTGACTCCCCTTCGTACCCACTTGATTGACCTGCTGGCACTGCCATAATGGTGTAATGTGGTTCAGACATCAATCTGAGTCAGGCTGTAATTCTGCAGTGCAACGCTCGCTCTGAACACAGTCCTATTCAATGGACATTGGGGGAATTTGGGTTCGGTGAAAGGGTTATCCACAGAAACAGCAGTGCCGCAACAGGACCTCAGTGTCGCAGCTGCAGTTGAAAGGACAGGATGGCTGTGTCTGGTCTGGGCCAGGAACTCTTCCCCTGCAAGCTCTCATAGGCACTCCTCTTCCTCTTGGAGATGGCAAAAGTATATTTCAGCCACCATACAGCAGCATATGGCAGTAACAAGCAACAGCTCCTCAAGCACATGGATCTTTTTGCTTTATAACTTTCAGCTCCCTACCACAGATAACCATTCCTGCCTCCCCGTCTTGACGCTTAACATTTCCTCAGACACAAGCACTTGTGCCTCTGTCCTCCCAGTGTCCAGCAGCAGCACCTTCCCACACCTGAGCTACACAACGCACTTGTGTAGGATGAAAAACTTCCATGGACAGAGCTAGCAACGCCTCAAAACCTGACCATCAGAACCCCAAACAAACAGCACATGGCTCGGAATGATAAAAACATGCTGACAATTTATATTCTCTTTGAAATGTATCAAAAAAAACTCTCAAAAGCAAACATGCCATACAAAAACAATATATATTTTTGCTGTGCAAAAAAGGTACGGTCTGCTTCCTATTTTAACGCTATTGAAAATCCTCCCAACTTAACAACTCATCTCACAGGGTATAGATAGTGGGAAGAAATCTTTACTGTGGGATTGCTTGTGAGGCTGGCTTTGTAAGCTTCAGAAAAGCATTAGACATTTGAATGGGAAATAAGGGTCTCCAGAGCTGAGCTACCTAATGCCCTAGGGCTAACAGTCCCAAAGAGTCCAGGAATGGAAGCCTTCTCTGAGCCTTGTGCTTGGCGTGCCCCTCCTGATTTGGCATGCAATGCCATGCCTTATGCTTTTCTAATTCAAGCGTCTATTCCAGACCTGTTTTCTTCCTATGCAGCTGCTTATTGTTTACCTGACTCTAAGACTCATTGACTTGGTTCCACAAAAAACTAAATCCACTGTATCTTAAACTGTGTTTCATCACAACACAAAGAGAGAACTGCCATATTCTTATTTTACAAGCACCACTTTTTTTTCTTTTTTTTTTTTTTTTTAATTTTCTTCTGCCCACACCTATCTTGTTATTCTTTTCAATGGCCATTCAAAGCATGCAAATTTACATGATATGCATCATGTGTTTTTATCTCTTGAGAGACATCTAGAAAGCTCTTGTGTCTCCATGATTACTAATAACTGAAGGTCATATAGCCCATCTTCTGGCAAATGAATCTCTTTCACACTGACTGTTGTCTTGCCCATTTCAGAACACATCGTGAATCCTAAAAATAACCAGAAATAAATGTCACCAGAATAAAGGCTTTTACCTCAGGTTTAGGGAACCTATCTGTCGGTACAGTAAAGCTTGCTATCAGTATTTTACTATAATTTAACCCTGTATTTTACTATCTCATTCACACTATTATTTCTAGATTTCTAAAAAATTATGCTAAATAATTCTTATGGCAGCTGCATAAAAATTGCAACTGCAGTACACCCCAGATCAGCCGTTCTTGTGAAGCTGTAATTATTCAGATTGGCCCTGCAGAAGTGACTTCTCTCAGGCAGACATTGTCCTTGCAGCTCTACCAGAACTGGCTGGATGGGGGGTTATTGCTTGAACCCTCAGCTGCCAGTTATCACTGCTCAGCTGAAGCAGGTAGCATAAGCACTTCTTTTCCGTTTCAGTCCAAAGTCAAAGAGATTAGCTTACCCATGACAGGGAGGCAGTGTGAATTAACCTGACTGCCTTGTCCCAAAATGGATTAGACTCACTCACAAGATCAGCTGTAGATACTAGGCAGTGTATGTCGATGGTCTCTCCCCTTCTGCTTTCTGCCTCTTAGCTGTTAGCCGCCGCATCTTAGCTTGAGTCGCCGTGTGATTTGCATAGACCCCATCTGTTGTCTAGACGGCACCCAGGAACTCACAGTTGCCCAGCAGAGTGGTCTCTCTCCTAGCCCTTGGCTCCAAGAAAGTCTCAGCAATTGGAAAGGGTGAGTGTCAGAGGAGCGTCAAAGCCATGCACGGCTGATGAGTTAGAAACCCAGGTTGGATGCAAGCTGTGCTTAACTAACAAGGTGAATAAACTTGATAAGGAATATTGTCGCCTATTCACACTACGCTCTTTATAATCTTTCCTTATAAAAACTCTGCAAAATGTGACTTTATCATAGCATCCATAGAAGTGCCTAATTTCAGTATTCATCAAACAGGAAGCTAAGACTTCCAGAGGGTTCATGTAGTAGACTAGGAACATTTCAGTGTCCGAAATAAATAGCAGTATAATACAATGTTATGTGCAAACATAGCAGTGCTGTGGAAGTGCCACCATTTTTATCCAGACCTCAGTCAAGGGACACTCTAAAACACAGGAGCCTGTTTACATTGTGCGGCGGAAAACGGTGCAGAAATTTTCAAACTAACGTCAGATATGATAACGGCAAAGAGCGAGCTGCCCAGTCACTTCAGCATCTTAGGCCAAACACAGAAAATACACCTGTTTCCAGGATTGCTTTTGGCAACTGAACGGTTTGCACAGCTCCCATTGCACTGGGGTGCATACCCCCCAAACATCTCTTGTAGTAACTGCTGGTAAGACTAGACATTTTAGTGAAGATTGGTGTGCTCCCTGCATTCACAAGTATACTCCTACAGCAGGCACATCGTCACAAATGACATCACATTCTATGGCACTGTTGATGTGCTGTAGCAGTCACCACTGTCACAACCCTGTCCCCTGTGATGCCACTAGCGGTCCTTCAGTGATACCACGCTTTGGCTTAATGCTGTTCCTGCTGTGTGACCAAAGTTATGCTCACTCTGATGGATTTGGTTAGGTATGTGCTGAGCACTAACTCAAATTCACGAGCTCTGAAATTCCACCTTCTGCTGCTGAAATGGAAGGCTTCTGCTGGACTCAGAAGCAGGATGTCTACTGCTCTTACCAATGTTTGCCCACCTTGTGTTCCCAAAGGAGCCGGAGAAAGGGTCAATCGCATAGTTATATAAGAGTTACGCTGCCTTGCAAAGAGATTACTTGTCCCTCTGAATTATCCCAGGTTCAGCTGGATGCTGAAAGCTACTTTGTACCCCACCAATGCCAGCATTACTAAATTCATCCTAGTATCCACTCTGTGTAGCAAGTTACATGGTGATACTGTCAGCCATCTAGACATGAGTAATGCAGAGATTTTAGCTGCAATCAGCACCTCTTAACTTCCTGAGCTAAGACAATTCATACAAAGTGTTAAAACCCCACAAGATGGTTAATTCCCTAGTTTTCATAACAGACTTTAACTTTTACTAAGCTCAGCCCTCACAGAACAAGTCATCTAAGAAGGATAGATCTCCGAAGCTGCTTCTGTGCCTGAGGAGGTGTAGGAATCGCTCCATTATTGCTGCAGGACTCTTAGCAGGACCACAGCCCCGCTGCTGTTCAGGTAGAACAGTCTGGCAACATCAGGCATCAAGGAAAAGACTGTTTCTCTTTCTCTTCAAGGAAAAATCCTTGCCTGATTTCTCATGAGTAAGTACCATATGTCCTTTCCGCCACCCTAATGCCAGCTCCGTGCTGTGTCAAATAGAGCAGTGCTTAGTTGCCTCTTCACAGCGAGAACATCAATATCATTAAAAGGCCTGCAACAGCCTTTTAAGTTCAACACCAGGCTGACAAACTATACCCTGCATTAAAAACATGCACAGACTTCACCGTATGTCAACAGGTGGAAGATTTTACTGTTTCCAGACCTTCCTCGTGACGGAGAGTAATTATTATGATTACATGGCAGAGATACAGGAGCGCAGAGACACTACATCTGTGAGTCATTCACAGCAGTAGAGTTAGCAGAAGCACAGCCTGGATAAAGGGATTAGCAAGGCAAGACAGATACATGTCTTGGGAGTGCGCACACGTGTGTGTGTGCTCATTAGGTGTCAAAACAGATAATTAAGGATTACATGGTACTATGAAGATCAAGCAGGACTTAGGGCACATTCATGTCAGCTGCATTGGTAAATTGATCACAGCATCTATGAAGTACTTTCCTCCCTACTCCTCCCCCCCCCCCCCCCCCGCCTTTTTCCTGGTTGTTCAGTTAGCTGAAAAGCCTCACTGACAAAAATAGAAGCTTAGGCAAAAGGATTTATCTCAGTACATTTCTAAATTTCATAGCAGAATTCAAGACTGTTGCAGTGTATTGATACAGAAACATGTAAGACAGTGCTATGCATTTCTTCTCTTCCATTTCCTAAACTTTCTTTCCTTCCTTTCTTCTGTCCTGGAACAGTTTTTTTCTATTAATAATTGTATGCCCACATGGGGAGGGAATCAATGTGACTGAGGGGTCAGGTATCCCTCATGGCAACTGCAAGCTGGAATCACTAACCATGCAAAGCAAATTCCCAAGAGAGGGACAGGAATATACATTAGGGTGCTTACTTTTTTAATATGTACACCAAGTGGCAGCTATGAGAGGAAGCTTTATCTGTTTCATTTTTGTTATCCTTTGAGTATGGCTGTGCATAAACCGCGTGTTGCAACTGAGCAACAGTTCCCCTCAGGTTTTTCTCTAGTTCCGTATTATAAAAGTCTCCTTTAAGTACACTATGCTTTTGCATCATCTTTTTTATATTGTCCTCTTGCAACCAGAAGCAAGGTGATAAAACCAAAGCTGTCTGTATAAAGATGTTAATATCACACAACAAAGTGACTGCTGTATTGGGGCCAAACCAAATATTTGTAAATAGTTTGCATCTCCCTAATTTCAGTTTATTTTCTATTCATTAAATATCCTACTCCTGTGTTCAGCCGTCATGCAACAGAAGCAGCAATGGTCAGAGACTGTATGGAGGAGGAACAGGGAGTTTGAACAAAATCAAATGAGAGAAGCATCCAGGAATGCTCTGCACTGGATCTCAGAGCATGTTTCTTTGTGTTTTCTCCTACCAGTTTTAAAAATGCATTATGGTGTTATTTGGTACATAAAATGTATGCTCTCAGTTAAACACCCATAAAGCTTTCACATCACCCTATCACGCATTTCTTGTGTGCTCTGTCTTCGACTGCGAACTGTGCGGTGCCCATATCGGTTGGGAGTGTATGGCTGCTGGTGTCTCTAACACAAAGCAATCTCATTAACTTTTCATGTCCATGAAGAGCTGCTCTACAGCCGCCTATCTTCTCTTATGTGAGCAAATCCGGCTGTTCTGATTCTAATCAGAAATGTAACAAGAAGGGGCAAGCTTTTTTCCTCCCAAAGCAGGAGGCGAGGAAATTACAGCCTCTCAGGAGTCAGTGAGGATGTACAAGAAGTTTGCTCTTGCTTCTTGGACCATCTTATGCCTGACATGGTGTCATTCACAGGAATCTGTGAGATTACTTCAGCATTTGTTCTCTCTTTCATTTACACAGATACAGACTGTGAATGACTCCACTGGAGCTACAGTGGTGTAATTAAAAGAACAACTGTGCCTCCACGTCGACCTCTATCCCCAGTGGGAGAAGCTGTGGCCTAAACCGTCATGGCAAGACTGAATGCAAACCTGCCTCACAGCAGGGAGGGTTTTACTGTCTGCCCGTGGCAGGGGCAGTGTGCTGGCAGCCTGTAGCACCGGGGGGGCAACCCCCGCTTTGTACCCCCATCACGATGGCCTCATGAAGCTGCGGCAGCTGAGGGAGGGAGGGAGGCAGGCAGGGCCTTTGCATGCAGTCTTTGTAAAATGTCACTGAGTAGGTTTCAACTGAAGTGCACAAAAGTAATCTAATTCTACTCCTACTCTAAGAGGATAGCATATATTGTTCTTTCTCTTCATCTGTTTCCCCGAAAGCTTTCTGCACCCAATTGCATTAATGAACGCTGAACTGATGATGACGCAGATCAGATCAATATGAATGTATGCAGAACTAGGTCATTCTGATGGAGAGGCCCATCCAAGAGCACTCTGCCAGATGAGGGGCATTGAGCCGAGCCCTCATCTCTCGTGGTATGAGTGAAATCCCGCATGCTAGCGGCGCATTTTGCAGAGACAGAAACTTGCTCTGAGTGTGAGCTTAAAACACAAGTACCTTATAAACTAAAGTGCCAATACTTGGTCCCTATCTGCAGTTGTTGAGGTCTCTACCTCTAGGTAGGTGCCACTCTTCACAAGCAAGGAAGAGGCACAATTTGGGAAGAGGAGACAAAGGTCTGTTTGCATACTCCATGTGGAGAATTAACAAGTCTCTGAGACTGGGAGAAGAGCAAGAGTGAAGCCAAAAGGATCTGTCCCTGGGCAGATTCACTGTTACATTCCATCTCCTGCCCTCAGTGAGGTGGGCAGGACAAACTGCAAAGTGCAAGGGAGCCCCAGAGGGTCAACTATTGAAGAAAAGAGACGTTCTAGACAGAGCCATCTCAGAGCAGAGCCACAGGGAGCAGGCAGAAGTTGAAGAGCAGGTCTGAGGTGAACCTTGCTGTGTCACAGTATTTCTATACCAGTATCTCAACCTCCAAGAGAGCAGCCAGAGTTTTGGTATTAAAGGCTAGGAGCTTTATTTCTGAGCAAGCTGGAAAAAGCATATTCCTTGGCTTTACCTCAAAGAGTTACACTAAAAACTTCAGCAAGCTATCTTATGCTGAGAGTTATTATTCACTAATAATAAAAAAGATATAAAGTCTGAAATCGTTACCCAGCAACACTGCAAACCTGTCAAGTATTATGGCATGTAAAACTACTGTTATGCTGGAACAGCCACCTCCTCATACCTTACAGCAGCAGTACTGAGAAGCAGGTAGCTTCTTAAGAGCACTGCAGGCCCCCAGAAGCTAAGGGACCTTAGGGGACAGTGTCAGTAATGCATCTCTGTGGCCCTGACCACAGTCCCACCACAAACTGCACAGACTGTGAATGATGGACGTGCCAGTGTTTGGGATCTCCACCCTGTCCAAGCTCTCAGTAGTGCAGACCAAACAAATGGGAAGTCGATATGGACTACAAGGTCTACCAGGTCGTCACCTATTCAGGCTCTGAACTACGATCTTACCAAACTAAGCAACAAAATTTTAAAGTCTTGGTAATTGTGATGAACCACGATAATACTTCAGTTCCCATATGATCTACTGTTTAAACGAATTCAGACAGAGTTTTCCTGATGTGAAGAATGAGAATCTGAACTGCATACTGGTGTGCAATGAGTAGATGCTCCCAGCAGAGGTATGCATGCTGGCTGTCAGGACAAACAGCAAAACATTCCTGACTGTCTGGAGAGAGAAACACAGCCCATGCAGTATTAAGTGGACAGTATGAGACTGAAATTTGGTTCTAAAAAAGCCTGTGCTAAGGAAGAATGAGGGGGCTGGGATTTTTCATTTTAAAATAGATCTTTTCCCCATTTGTAGGTTGGTCTCATTTTGCAGCAGCTATATTCTGCACCAACATGTGGTAGACCAAAGATTAAGTCTCAAATTCCCAGACACTGGGTTAGAAGAGGCCAAGAATGCCACAGAACTGACAAGCTTAGTGTCAGGAGATGGGGATTTGGTTGCCATACTTTGCAGCACCTCTTGTTATTCGAACCTTCCAAGAACCTTGACATTCGTAACAGAAGTGGCTAATTTCCACCTCCCTCTTCCCTAGCAATCAGCTCTCAGTGGGAGGCTTAGCTAAAAAGAGCCATGTAGTTTTTTTCAAATGGCTGTGGCTTACACCCTCCCACTGGCAATATTAATTCCACCCTTTGCTTTTTATGAAGTGGTCAGGACTTCATCAGAGTGCACAGACTTAGAAGCAGTAAAATATCAAAATAAATATTACCATTATCAGCTAGAGTTCAAATACGTGCCAGGTAGTCATTCAACTGCTTTATGAAATGAACACTTTGTTTTAAAATCGCTTGTAGCATACATGTCTGAACTCCTTTTGACTGCAGAGAAAAAGATTTTGTGCTTTTTCAAGACCAAAATCTTGCCCAAAGTTAGCAAATACAAACTAGGTGCATAAAAATATAAGAAAGATCAAAGGGATACAGCTACACTGCAGTGTGAAGGGAGTTTCTAGGGTGTTCTGTAGCCCATATACTCTCTCCGGACATTTGATCTAAATCACAGCCTAAAGTACGGGCAAAGGCTGCTCTCAAAGGGATGTGCCTCTGCTGGTACCAGAGCTTACCTAGTGGCTTAGTACATTGCAACTACTTTTTTAGGGGCTTACACAAAGTGCCTGTTGCCTGCAAGATATCAAAGTGTACAGGACACATGCGGACATGGAGGTCACGTTGTTCTTCTGGATGTTCCTGGGAGCACTCCATAATGGTAGGGAAGGCCAGGATTGTTTGAGGCTTTTTAAAAATAGCATTAAACCAGGAGTCTATTTCTCGATATCAGTCTTGCTCTTTAACCCACATCCTTAGCTCAAAAATTCTAAACTTCAACTTTTTTTGCAGTTCATATGAACTGGAGTCAGAAAAGTCCAAACTCAACCATTTTTATATGCCAGTGCCCCAGAATGGAATGTTATCTCAGTTCAGTTCAGGGGTTTCTGATTACGTGCTTTGTGCTCAGAAGTGAAGGGCTGAGATACACACTGGCTAAGAGCCTACTTTAAACCACTTCAACAGAAAACCAAGTTCAGTTCTGGAAAAGGAATGTAGGGTAGTATTCAAACAATTTTTTGCTGAATTGACATACTCTGGAGTGTCTGGACAACCAAAAGTCACCTTCACATCTCATTGGAGATGACAGAGGAATGAGCCCTGAGCATCTCAGTCTTTGTTAAGCTTTCATACCTTTCCTTTTACAATCCAAGTGCAACAGTAGAAAATAGCATTTAATTTCACTTGCATCTCTGAATGGGAATTTCCATTCTTTCAAAAGAAATGCTCATCTACACTCCAACAAGTGATCAACGGTGTCTTGGGAAGCCAAACCTATGAAAGTCATAGTAATCTCCACCCACCTTTCAGAACAGTGAATTTTTCCCAGATCATTAAACAAACCGAGTACTGATACTCACTGGTCCTCTGTCCCAGCAGCAACAGCCACTCAAATGGCTAGATTTTAACCTCCTTTTCAAAGTAGGGTTGCCTGTAAAAGTTATATTTCCTAGCTGCTACAGTTTCTTCCTTAAGGCCTAGTCTAAAGACCAGTGAAGGTAATGGAAAACTTACTGACATTAGCATTCTTCCAAAGTAAGGAACAACTTTCCATAACTACCTGTTAATCCGTCACTGTTCTCATATTGACTATGCACTGTTTGCCATAAAAGTGACCAGTACGCAGCACCAATATGTTTATATTTAACTTGTGAATGGTTTGTGAACAAACTAAAACTTCCCCAAATTCATTCTCTCTTCATCCTTCTTCCTTGTTTTCATAGCCATTGTGTTAGCCTACAGGTATTTGTTGCTTGCACCTTTGTGACAGTTGCCATAAAAATCTCGGGGTGCTTTGGTTTAACGCGCAAGTCATGGTCATTGATGGAATAATGATGAAGATGATGACGATCACAACAACAAGAATGATGATAATAATAATAATAATAATAAAAACAGCAACACTAAAAAATGCACTGTATTTTCAGTGCAGATTTACTCTCTCTGAATGTTCTCAATAATCATTTAAAATTCACTACTTTCAAGAGTACTCCTCTATACAAATTTGGCTGCTCAAACATTACTGGAAAACACATAGAAAAGAGGCATAACATAAGCTGAAGCACACATTAACAACTGGAAAGATTCTCTGGGTTTTGTTGTATTCGTTGAACTTTGTGGATTCTCAAATGTGTATTTGATCCGATCTGCCATCTAACTTATTCAGAGAATAAGGTCACCTTTCACTTTTTTAATGAGTCACACTAATACAATTCCTGAGTTTTGAATGTCAAGGAAATATAAAAATGACAATACATTTCTTTTATACCATTTGTGATATCCTGTTCTAACGACATTTATCTTTTCCCACTCCCAGATCACAATTGACTTTTGGGCATATGGAGAAGCAGATGTGTCAGAAGTATCCCAGGGTGTACTAAAAGAAAGGGGAAAAAATTACATGGTTCTGTATGATTTAATAATTTTGATGTGACCACGAACATCAACTGGCTTAATGGCTTTAACTAAAAGCTGAACATCATAGTTCCTTTTGCCTCCTGTGCTGAATTGCCCTTTTGCATAGTTTTACTGAAGCTGCACTAAGTTTTGTCTTTCAGCACACTCCCACTGCATTTAAAAAAGTGGAGATGTACCACAAGGAGATATGTGATACACAGCTAGAACAGAACAAAACTTTTTTGGCCAAAACATTTTTCCCAAATAACAGTGATATCAATGATGTCCTGGTTTGTTTTTGGTTTTTTTCCCTGTAAGCTATTTAAGGGAAAAAAAAAGTCTTACAACTGGAAAAATGTCAGCATTTTTGTTTTGAGATACTTTGATTTTCAGTTCAAAGCATTTAGAAATCAACTTCAGTTTTATGAAAGAATGAACAAGGAAACAAGCAACCTCTCCTAAAACTCAAAACTTGTTCTCAATCAAAAAATATTATTTTTCCTACCTTTCATTTGACAGAACACTTCATTCCAGGTTGATGCAAAATGAATTCTTGCAGATCAGACAGTGAGCCAGCCCCTGAACCAATTATTTGCCCAGCTCTGGATACAGAAGTCTAGTCAGGAGCATTTCTTTGGCAAAAACACCAGCTGTAATTTCTGTGTGTCAAACTTCTAGATTATTTTCAGACAGATGAATGGTATGCTTTCAAGTGACTGTTCTTCCAAACACTCTCTCTGTTTGTACTTAACATGCATCAGTAGCTTTGCTTTCACATTGAAAATGTACAAAGATACAACTCACGGTCATGAAATTGTGTTAATACAAGTCCAAAAAGGAATATCTGGCTTCGAATCTACAAATATGCAGGCTTTGGTGGCTTAAAGGGGATGCCAGAATCTTCCACTTCTATTTTACTGTTTTGAGCCCTGGATCCAGCTCCTCATGATATGAAGGGTAAATGGAAGAATTTGCAAATAAAATTTGTTGGGATTATCATGATACTATCTGTTGAAATAAAAATCAGGGACAATTAGTTGCCTGAGGCAAGACATGTACTAACATCTCTGTTACATAAAATCCTTGTTCTGTCAGATGGCAGCGGGAGATATGAGGGCTCTCCTCCTACGAAAATCAGGACAAATCCTTGTACGATGACACTGGCAGGCGATGGACCTATGCAAAACACTTTCTGTTTTCCATGGAAGTGCAGGGAGCTCATGCACAGTAATGGGGGAAATACCATCTCTCTACACCAGCCACAAAGTCAGCATTTGTGAGAGGTGAGAAGGATCTGGACAATATCCAAAGTTACCTTTTCATGAAATAGTGTTGTCAATAATGCTTTGAGCATTACTCACTTTGTGGCAGAGCAGACCTAAATCTACTGCTTGTCGCCTAGCTGGAGAAGATGGCAAAGCCTGCTGGGATATTAGGGGTAGAAGAAAAGAGAGTTCAGACGGAGGTTCTGCTAGTCAGTGCAAATGGTGGCAAAAATCCAGTCCTGCTGCATTCAAACCCAAATTATTTTCCCATTGCAATAAAAAACAAAGCACTGCACACAGTCATGGCCTGTAACACAATATTTTGGACAAAACTGTCTTTATGTTCCCAAAACACACTAGCCTTTTGCCAAGCACAGGATAATCACTTAATCATTTGTAACGAAAGCTGTAGAAAATAATTCTCACTGAATAGTAAATGTTTTTTACCCATGCCGGGTAAGTAATGTGCAGCCAAATACAGTTAACCAGCAATACCAAGTGTCGTGCCTTCCCCAGACCTCCCTGAATCCTCTTTCAAAGGACTATCAGAGTTGTGAGACTACTTGAAGAATAACTCCTTGTGGTGCCAGTCTCAAAAAGATCAGATTTACAGTGATGGGGCTGTCTTTGTCAAAGCTATCAATATATTAAGTTTACCCACAAATTGTGTTTGACTTATTTTTTAAGCTACTCATACAAAATGTTTTTTTTATTCTCGTAAGTCAAGGCAACACCTGCCTGGCACTGACAAAAACTTAGCTGTCCAATTTCATTCTCTTCCTCAAAGGTAGATGAATTCTCGCCAATCCTTTTCTTATTAAAAAATAAAAAGTTCATTAGAGTAAGTGGAATGAGATGTACAAGCAACATGGATCCCACTTTGCATACAGCTGTAGCGTCAAAACCTAGAAAGGAATTTCAAAGCTACATACTACTACTGCCCATGGGAAGCAATGCTATCTTCAGTACAGTAGATAATCCACTGCCATGTCTGAGATCTGACATCTTCAATCCACCTAACAAGAAGTGCACAGTTCTGCCACTAAGATATTTCACCTGAAGAACACTTCTTTGCATCTTTCTGTGTCCTCAGTGAAACATGCAAATTTTCACACAAGAATCCTAAAATTCTCCAATGTCTCTAGTGAAAAAAAAAAAAAGCACCACCAAAACAAACAAAAAGTATTTTTACTGGTTTGGTTTCATAATTCCATATACATGCTGTGCATGAGATAAAATGAGGAGGACACCAAGTCATATGTGAAATGCAAATAACCTGAGATGGACAGGTGCCATTTGAATGGCTTCCTATGTGCTCCCCAGCCAACCAAATGTCCAGTGCCAAGCCTCATGTACCAGTCACAGAGCTCCTACACAGCAACATATAACTAGGGTCCTTTTTCTGTTAAAGGGTTTTCAGTAACTGAACGATGATTCTTCTTTTCCCTCTCTTCATACCTTTTTTGTTTGCTTTCGGGTTTTGTGCATTAATGCTAGATTTATTGCCTTGGGTGAGTTTTTCAAAGCGCTCACAGTTGGCCTAATCCTGTTGCTGTTGAAGCCACTGGGAGTTTTGCCAATGCTTTTAATGAGAACAGAGTTAGGCCAGTGCTGTCAGCTTTGAAGCCCCCGCTTTGTGTGTACTCATGTGAAGGTGGGGAACGGGGTGCAGATAAAATGAGAACCAGTCTAAACCTGGATCTAGCAAGGGGAAATAATGCAAACAAAACCTTTCTTGTGGTTCAAAGGAATCTCTTCAGCCATTTCTTTCACCATTCCCAAGAAGCATCAAATTGATTTTGTAATCAGCACCTGGTCTGTGGGGATGCTCCATGCTGTGGGGCTATAGCTTGGTTTAATGGAGATTTAATTTACCTCTTGAAGCTAGGTGTTTCCCACTTAGGAAAAGTGTGCAGAATCCACCTTTTTTCTCCAAGTGCACCCGTGAACAGTCTGCTAGTAATCCACATTTAATCAGAAATTTTAAAACTGGGGGGGACCATCACAGTCATATTGTTACACCTTCAGCATATTAACAGTTTGTGGAGTTACAGTCAATAATTTCAATACTCACCCACAACTTCTGTTTGAGTTATAATAGCATATAGAACATCTACGTGCGTGTGTTTTCAGTACTATAAATATTGAAACAGACACATAATCTACCTGTGCTGGGTGTGCCACAAAGGGAGAAAGCATTACCCAGACTGAAACAGGCAAATGACTGTGAAAGATAAACTAAAACAAAACAAGGATTTTTTGTTGTTATTTCTGAATTGCAGTAATATTTTCTTGTTGTCCTTAAATATAATAAAAAAATATTGATTTTCACTGGCTTTGCCAGGTAAGATTGCTAGACTGAACAAAGATTATAATCATCAGCATGAAATGCTTTCATAATTTCTATTTCTTCATCTGCATCCAAGAGTAATCCTAAGAACAGCATTTCTCCAGAATAGATTACTGCATTGCCCTGACTTAGGCATTTCCAAGAGAGATGATAAACAGGCTTCAACTTGCTTGAAATACTCTTGCCACTGTTAGCATCTCATGCAAGAAAGCAGTGGTAGTTTTTAGAGATTATAGTATTTTTCATAAGCTATCAAAGGCAGTTGATTATAAGACATTATTGTTTGAAAAGCCCTCAAAGCCTAGAGAATCTTGAATTTAAAAAATTAACCAAAAAAGTACAGCGCTGAATAAGAAACCTCTGAATCTGAATCCTGGTCCTATGGTCAGATGCTCTGTGGCCTTCTCAGTGTGGCCAAGTCTCATGATAGCCCAGTTAACTTCTTAAAGCCTTTGCTGCCAAAGTCAAGTGATTGCATGAAAAATACAGCTTTTAGGTCAACAAAATAGAAAACTGTGGCCTTCATGGCAGTGGAGGATACCTTCAAAACAAACTCTCAAGGCTCAACGTTCTTCAAGCAGTTAAAACCTTCCACCCTCCTCCCTTCCCCTCAAATCGCAATAAGCGTGTGAAGTGGGACTGTAGTATCATTTGCACATATTTAGGCAAATCAAAGTTCATGCTCAGTTTCTCATAATTATAGGCAAGTATTCATGTTGCAGAAGCTATTAAACAGAAGGAAACAATCTCTACCTCAGAAAATCTTTGAGGACAAAGTGTTAGGCATAAGAAGAGAAATACCACTCTCTGATTGCTTTGCATGTTGTTATACTCCTGTGCCTATTTTCTTAGCCAAAGAAGCTGGGTGCAATGTTTCTGGTGGATTTTGGGCTGCTGGTCATTCACCTGACCCAGCTGGTATGTCTGCGAACACAAGAGGCCCAAAGAACTATGTCAAGGTTTTCTGGAAAGATGGCCTGGGATTGTGTAAAGAAATGTGAAGAATGTGATATGTCAAAGTGAATTGTTATAGACTGAAAATTGGGGTAATGGTGGCACATCCCAGGGTGTAGAAAGGAGGTATGAAAGGACATTAGGGGATGCAAAGCCTGATAGGATTGTGTTGGTGGACTGTGTACTGTGGAGGGAGTGGACTCTGGTGGGACACCTCCACAGCCATTGGGGGAGAATGGTCCCTGAAGATACCTGTCCCTAGAACCAAGAGTAGCTTCATCCTGGGCAAGACCAGTCAGAGCGGCCTAAGCAGAGCCAATGAGAGAGTTAGTAATCAACCTGTCTCAGCAATCAGGAGTCCAACACTCTTGCTTGCTTCCAGGATCTGTTTAGCAGTGTAAATGTAGCCAATGTGGCTATTCTTACCAGTTTTAGGAAGAACATTTAATTAGCAATTACAGTGTTCTCTAGCACTGTACAGAGGTACTTAGTGTTGTGCAAAATTGGAAAAAAATGTTTTCTAAAAATGGTTCTTAGAATTAGCTTTATAATGTTTGATTGGTTTATTGTCAAAGACCATGCTCAGCTGTAACTTGCAGATATCTTCTCTAGCACCATTCAAGAGTCTGGAAGGGTGTCTCTTTGGAATGTGTTTCCTAGTCTATTTTAAACCATGTTTTCACTTCTGCTTTAAATGTAATATTTGACTGTGTTTCTTTAAAGGGTTTTTATGTAGTCTTACTGTAAGGGCTTTGAATGTGCCTCTGAAAACCACTAAACAACAAAGTTGTTGTTGCCATTGCTGCTTGATCTTTCTGGGAGGCCAGTCCCACACAAACCTCCTTCTCTCTACAGAATACTGCATATTGTAAATACAACAACAACTTTCAGTTTAGTCAGAGGAGAAAAATGCTGCAGTAGCTTTCTCTTCTTTCAGATCGTGAATTAATTTTTTGTTTCGTGAACACCAGTTTCAATAGCTGCTTAGCCATTTATGTTAACCAAAAGACCTCAGATATAACAAAAAGCTTGAGTGATATGGTGAGATGCTATTTCAAATTTGCCATTCTGGGGCTGAACAGAGCATTATATCTAGTGGTGTTCCCAGATTTCCATTCCTTTTTATACTCTCAGAGTTCTTCATGTGCTGTAATCACAGGTATTTACTTGAGAAATGACATAAAAAGGTTATTCTTATCATATAGCAAGAAGATGTATGCTTTCTGTCCGAGTCAGTGAACTCTGACACTTCATATTGTAATTGCTCTATCCCTATTCATGTGACTGAAGAGAAACTAAGGAAAAGGCAAACTAAAAGAAAAGGAAATATTACTCATGTTATATCTGCTCTTGAAATCTAAATGGAAAATTATCCTCCCATTCTGTAAGAGTTTTTGAGATTTTGCAACTTTTTTCCCATGTAGAAATGGGAAGAGGAATTGAAGGGTAGGAAAATATCATAAACTATTGTACTGGGGAAAAACAGTTTGGACCAGATGAACTGTATCATTTTATTTAGGCATGTTAGAAATCTTTCACCTTTATTGTGGCCTTTTTAATGTGATTATTTATTATTATAAGTGAGCTACAAGTTTTAAGGAAGAATGTAAAATTAAGGGGTAAGTTGAAATGTGTTTTAAATGTTTGAGAATGGTGTTAATAACTTCCAAAACATTTGGAAAATCAAGACAGTTTTTGAATCAGAAGCCTTGTTGAAATAGCTTCCTTCTGTCTGGCAGCTTCATTTTGACTAGTTGACACAAAAAATGTTAGAAAGTTTTTAGCCAGTTCTACAAACTTCTTCTTCCTGACCTCTTTTCTGCCATTTGCCACCTCTGGTTGCTAATAAACCCCCAAAGGAAAGGGGTGTTTTCCTTTCTCACAAGAAAATGCTTAGCCCCAACCAGGGCAAAGAATGAAATCTTTGAGGGGGGGAGGGGGGAGGAGAAAAAGGAAGTGAAAGTTTCAGAGCAAAAAGAAATTCCAAAGCAGACTTAGAATTTTTTTGTTTGATAAATTGGTATTTCCCACAAGAAACAGGTTTTACTGAAACAAATCCATATCAGATCTTTTTTCTTTGTTTGGTCTTCATAGCAGGACATGCTGGGTTTCACCTCCTAAGTGCTGAAAAACAGACTTCTATTACCATATGCACCATACTGATCATCAGTTTAAGGATTACTTAGACAATCTGTCCCACTGTTCTGGTTGAAAGGACCCCTTAATTTAATAGTTATAAGCCATGGCTACACTTGTGGTTCTGCCATTGTAATCTGCTGTTATATATAACTCTTCTTCCTCCCTGCTCTAGAAAATTATTACATTCCTTCATAGTGTTTTACAATGTAAAGCAAACTAGGCTCTTCTAGTGTTTTGTGGCCTCCCCTAATTTCCCCTCTCCCCTCCATTTCTCCCTCATAGTCTGAACTAATCTTCCTCAAATACGACACCCAAGTTTGAATTTAATTGTATAAAAGAGGTTTCATGCATTCTTGGTAGTCTGATTGCAATGGTACTCCATTTCTGCTGGAAGTACTTTTCCTGACACACACTAATATCATGTTTGCCTTTCTTTCTGATGGCATCACATTGGCAGCTTATAGCTGCTCTTTGCTCAACTCCATACTAAGTTTTTACTCCTCACAAGTCATTTCCAACTGATGTTTTTGTTGTGAATCACTACAGGGTCAAATTCTTCATAATCCAAGTACAAAGAGTTTCCATTAGGCAAAAAATGGGGGTTTTTTTCCTAAAATTACGAGTAGTTTCACTGTAGTGTCTGTGATAGCATAAGGTGCTAAGGAGTTTTAGCTTGGACTGATTTACAGTGCTTGGAAAAGTACTTGGTGGCTTTGCCATGCACAGAAAATACTGAAGAGTTGTGCTAATAAAAAGTCTATTGTACATCACATCATTGGTATTTCTAATTGCATATCATTCATTTGGATCTTTACTTCTGAGTCAGCACCAAAAATATGAAGGATATTCTGAAAAACATCCAATTTAAACTAAGAATGAATTTAAGGAATTTCAGAAGACTCTTGAAGTTTAGCTCTCTAAATGTAAAAACCTTGAAGTAAATACACAAAACCATTTTTTGCCCTTACCATTAATCCGTCATCTTATCTTATTCTTTCTGATGATTGACGTGAGACTTGCTAACAACTGCATAGAATTGCCTTGGGTATAAGTTTTGCAAAATTCTTAATTGTAATGCAGAGAAAATGTGGTGTATTTCTTCTTCCACATGAAAGAACAATCTCTACAGTTTTATGTTTAATACCATAGCACTAAGATGTCACTTTGCCAAAGTGGAGTGACTGCAGTATTTGCCTAGTTTGCAGAACTGCCCATAGTAAAACAATCTTACTTTCAACTAAAAATCCCACACCAAGGAAAACAGCAGTACCTGACATCATGTGTTAAGAACACTGCAGACAGGTGCATTTTGTAAACAGAAATTGAAATATGTATTGAAACTTTCTGCATTCATCTTGGAAATGAAAATTGCTCATTTTAAGTATTTCTGATATATTCTGTTGCAGATATATGTATCCCTACATATTTGGTGACCAAAATCCATCTGTACTCATCAGCTTCTGTCTCTCCATCAAATATAAAACAAAGAAAATGGTTGTTAAGCAGTAAAATGCTTCCAGTTCTGGAAACATGCTTATGTACAAGTTACATGGGCATCCAACTCTTCCTACTGGATGACACTTTTTCAGTGACAAAACTAGAGAGTTGGAATGTCTTCAGAACTTCTTGACATGGAACAGCATGTTGTATTTGTCAGCCTGAAGTGTTCACAAAATGGGGAAAAAAAGAAGAAAGAAAGATACTGTTCACAAAAAGCTGAAGATGTTGGTTTAAAAACAATGAGATTTTAAACAAAAATACATGCTGATGCCAGTTTATTTATGTAAAGATGTTTGAACTTGGAGTGTCCTTTTTTCATGTTTTGCTCAATAGGCCAGTTTGTGGAGTGTTATTTATTAATCTATGTATTTTTTTAGTGAAAGATGAGATTCTGATGTAGTTGTTACCTTCTTAAGAGAGATGTTAAATTCTGAGAGCTGTCAAAATGGTGTGTAATTATCATTGACGAGAGAATATTTTACCCAATTTTGAGGAAATTCTGTCATCTAGAATAGATTTTTTAAAGTACAGTAACAACTGTCTCTGAAATTTGTTGCGCCGGAATTAGAAAGACATGTACGCCAATATGCCCACTAAGCAGCCCACTGGCTTTGCTGTAGAATGCAAGGCTACAAGAAATTATGCACTTAGTGGCTCAATATGATGCCGGGTTTTTTCTCTTAAAACCGTATCATTATAGTGCACATTGGCAATTGAATTGGCATTAGAATAGATGACCTCAGCTACTGACACAAAAGAATTAGTTATGGCAAATAGAAAGCAGAGGCTTTAAGAAAGCAGAGTCTCTGAAACAAGTATAGCAGTCCAACACAATCCAAAGTTATGAGTCTTGCTAACAGAAAAGCTAATCAACAGTACTGTTACAACAGCAGTGAAGGAACACAAAAGAAAAATCCTGGAGTTTGGCTGCTTCTGGATAGCCAGGTAGCAGTTTCTCAAGAACACCTTGAATTATTTGCGGAAGGCAATGAGTTTGCTAGTTTCTCCTGGAATTGCAGGTCCCTTCACATCTGGACACACCTTTGTTACATGAGGATGGATCCTAAATGCTGGATGATAGGCTTACAAGACACTCATGTGCATCAGGACAAATCCTGGGAATCTCCAGGAAATTCTTCTTGGCGGTAACTGCTACCAGAAGGTGCTTTTGCTACTCCTGATTGTCACAGTAAGGAGCATAAGCCATGTTATCCCACTGATTTTAAGCAGCTATCTGAAGTACTAATTTGGTGTATGAAGCCTTAGGTTGTTTATACCCTTGTTATGTGAGAAGTGCCTCCCATTTCTTAGCTTAGTTGAATTCATGTTGATTTATGTCTGCTCATCTGACAGCTTTGTTTAGTTTCATCTTCCTCCCCTCCCTCTTATTGCAATTTGACAAAAATTTTGAAATGGAAAACAATTCTAAAGCAAAACCCACTTTCTTTTAACTTCATTCTGACAGTGGAGGATGTTTTGGCCAATTTGTAAATCAGGACATTTTTTTAAAAAAACAGTTCTACTATCAATTTTGGTTTGAATGAATGGGTATTTTGACATACGGAATTGAGAATTTCCCAATTAGCTACTTCTGTGAGATTTGTATTTTAATATCTAAAGCTACTGAACTGCATTGTTAGTGTAAAAACAGTAAGTGACTGGTTATAACCAACTATGACTAACCAGTAATGGAGGGACTTTAGAACCAGACCTCTTGCAAGACAAGACTGACTAAGGAAAGAATGTGTTATATTTCGGTATGTTAATCAGTGATACCATAAAACACGTGCAAGTCTCTGAGTATGTTTTATTAGTATAAAGAGGGAATCATAGTTTAGCTTTTTCCTTCTACAGCAGCATGGTTTGGTAATTCCAAGACATATTTCAAGTGGTTCAGAGGCACACCAAAAACCAAGAACAACTGCCTTCCTGACTCATTATCGTTCATTCCTGAAATGTTAGGTAAACTACATTCACTCAGATCTACTCTACTGCGTAAAACAGGACCATTTTAGATGTAAAACTTAATATTGTGGCAGGAAGTACTTAAAAATACCGGCACAGTTATTCTGCTCAGAGACAAGCTACTGCATAGCACTAGTAGTCCAGGATATTCAAAGTATACTGGGTGCTGGCACTTTGCCAATGCAATAATTATGTCAGTTGCAACACAACCACACATATATTTAATGTGTTGTATATAGCCAATTGGACAGGTGGTAATATTCGTGTCACATGCAAAATACTTAAAAATAAGGAAGATTCACTGCTTGTGTTTCTCTGAATCCTGCCTGAGGGACAGAACAAGGAGTGTTGCACAGGCAAGCCTTTCAGCCCTCACTCTCAGGCTCATTGACACTAATCAAGGAAGGGCACCAAGGAGATAGATGATGAAAGCTGTTTCCAGGCCCTTTCAAGGTGATTTGGTTCAGAAACCACTTCAAAGGATGTGGTCAGGTGCACACCTCTTGGTTTTACATTTGTGG
>VWZZ01002500.1:58503-93501 GCA_013399095.1 Psophia crepitans
CTCCAAACACTCTCTCCTGGGCTGGCCGGTGCACCCTGCAACCTGGCTGCATGGCTTTTCACACGTGAATCTGTTACAGAAAGGACACAATTATACCTGGTTGGGGTTTTTTATTGTGGGTTTGGGTTTTTTGGGGGGTTTTAGGGTTTTTTTTCTGTTTTTTTTTAGGGGTGGGAGGGTGGGGGTCCTAAGTACCTTCTTAAGAATATTCTAATCAACATTATCTAAAGCATCCAAAATACAGAGCCAGCCAATCAGAGCAAATCATGTAAAACTTGCAGTACTAGTGTTTTAAAAGGGAATTCCCATCCATTAGCTGTAATGCACGGGAACCACAATCTCTCAGTAGCCCAGTGGGCTATAGCTGGTTCTACTCCATGAACTTCCAGTTGTCTGCAGACTTGTCCTTATTCACATCTATCTTCTGCATTTGGAATAAAAAGCCATGAATCTGAATATGTCAGCCTTTGGGACACGTGAGAGATTAAATCACCTGCTGCGGCTTCACTCTGTCTGCGGGGCCTGTGTTGCGCACACTCTTTGGATTTTCATGGTCTCTGAAAGACATGGAGGCTTGGGGGTTGCTACTATATAAAATTCAGCTGGAGCCTGATATAGCTCTGCAGTAAATGCTAAGCATTTTTGTCAGTCTATGGGAAGGGTGGGTCTGAGAATATTGACAGAGATGAGAAAGGATAAACTGAGATTCATTTATAGACTTCTATTTTAATGAAAGGCCACAAGGATTCTATGCTTCACCTTGTTTACATTAGTTCATTTCTAGGACGTGGAGACTAAAATGTAAGGCCTGAGAGCATGGGATCATTATTCCACCTTCAGTTGCTGACAGTTTTGCCTGAGCAAGAGCAGCATGGCCCAGTGCGCAGTAACAACAGATACTTCTGAGAGAGCTGGTCAGATTTCTACATACATAGACATTAACCAGAATTACACACACGGAATGTTTAACTGTCTCTTTGCTTCATGGTAACAGCTGATACTGCTCAGCCCTTCCCCCCTTCTTTTTGGAAATTTCCCTCGAGTGCACGATATCTAATGCAATGGCCAAATACGGCTTAACTGTGTCTATCTCTGGTGTGGGTTGGTGACAATAATATTCAGGATATAAATATCCTAATTCTGGCTTAACCTTGGGCCACCAGGCTGCCTGACAAATATGCAGAGGACCAAATATGCGCTTGGAGGACTATAACTTATAGCTGTCACAGTTGACGGGCATTCCTGTTCAGAAAGCCCCTAAGGATTCACACATAGCTAATGCACCGCCCCCTGAAATCTTGCTGGCAAGAACTTATTCAGTTTTAGGACCACTGATCTTTCCCAGGGCATTTCCACTTCTATCTTTTTTTTCTCAGCAGTACTTGCCCTTTTTATTGTGTAGTACTTTCAAATGTCAGTATTGATAGCCCTTTAGAATTCACCTATGGTTTGTAGCAGAACAGAATAGGTTTGTACAGGATTAATTACTTGGAAATTGTTAATCAATTTAATTAATAATTATCTGGAAAGTAACCCTGATATCGCTGGTTGATTCCAGAAGAAAAGAGAAATCCTACTTTGATTCTTAGTCAGAAAGCTAGATAGAACTAGTGAGGAAATTACTCGACCTCACAAATATCTACAATTTCATCTGAGAAGAAATATCATAAACACCCAGATATCTATGAGGAAGCCTAAAGTCTTCAAGCAGGACTTAGAAAATGGATCACTTCTTTTAAATCACCCATGTTAGGTCCACGAATAGCTGACCCAGTCTCACAACAACTAGAGCAGCTAACCAACTAGAGCAAGGAGGAACATCCTGCAAATGCTGGAGAGAAGGAACTGGTTTAGCTCTAGGAAAAGCAGCAGCTGAGATGCGCTGCATGAATATGGCCGGCATATGCAAACCAAACATTACAAATCAGACTAAATATAAATGGTGCTTAAGAAATGGCACACACACAGACTCCTCGCAAGTACTTCTCTAATTTTGGAAACCCCTCAAGGATTTGCACAAAAAGCACACACTGAATGATTAATAGGCAGAACTCATCTGTCAATGGATTTATTTGCAAACATCATGCTTCATTGTCTCTGTCTTACAAATCCACACATTACTTCATCCCACTAATATCATTATAAGGTTGCACGGTATTGACCAAGGTTAAATAGCACTCATTTTATTTCAATCTATAAACTAAAGCCAATCAACATGCCTTGATATCACTACTCCAAATTCTCAATAGGACTGAATAATAGAGAAGAGGTAAATCAAAGCTAACTACTTTAGCTCCAGCCAGTCTGTCTCCACTCAAAGCATCCATTCAGCTGGGAAGCACATCAAAATTTATAGCATAGACATTTACTGTGAAAGGCTTTAACACTATGAGGAATCCTATACTCGTGCCTCGAAAGCCAATAATATGACACAGAGCCTATATTTGCACTGTCCTACAGGAGTGCTCAGTGGCTGACTGCAGCAGCAAAAAAAAGCATTTATTAGCCTGTGAGTCCTATTTCATCTGTGTACACTGACACTAGATTTGTTTTCCTTGAAGCTGAAAGCAACATAAGATTAGAAATTATAACAGCTCCAGCCTTTTTCTTCTGCTTCCAACTGAGAGTCCAGAATCACAGAATACTGATACAATTCTTCATCAAAAAGCTGGGCAACACAGCCTTGTGTTTCCAGCATCATAAATGACACAGAACATAAAAATTCTTGCACAGGGAATAGAGAGCAAATCTATTTTCCCAGCCAGTGAAACCAATGGTTTATCAGATCCTTGAAAAGAACCAAGATTGCAAACATTTATATTCCTGGCAACTTCATGTCCTAATTCTCAATATTACCAGTGATGATATGGAAGAGATGAGCATCTGAATTACGTTCTTACTGTGAAACAATAATTGTCTTGTTTGGACAAAGCCTGAATGTTAGTAAGGGAGATCACTCTTTCCCTCATGAATCTAACAAGGTACTGATTGGCAAATAGACATAAGATAGGCTGACCTCGAAAGGCTCTTGATTTCATTGGTGACCTATGATTTCATTTTACTTTGAAAAATAGTGATATCTTTTAGACTTATGACCTTCAGACTGTCCTTCTAACCTTCTTTACAGCCAGGTATGATGAAAAGCCATTGCTGCTGTGATCTACATTTTGCACAGCAGTGAAATGCATTTCTTCTTGCAGAACATCAGTTGCTAAACATTGCAACCCAGAAGCGAAGATGCATCATTGTTGGCACCGTCTTATATCACTGAGTAATAATTGTATCAGAGATGTCAAGTCAGAAGTCCAACCTACCGGAGGGATGCTCAAACAATAGGGACTTCCCCAGTCCCTCAGTGGGCATGCAAACAGGAAAACAACTTTGCGTTAATGTAGCAGGAACCTCCGCGCATTCATGAGTGATCAGCTCATGGCATATTCTGATACGGATTGCATCATTCCACCACAGAGAACTATAAGAGTTTTCAAAGGTTTCTGTTATCTTAGCCAAAATACGATAATGTGACTGATTATATGATTTAGGAGAATGGTCTTCCAGCTCTATGTTTACTTAGCATTTCACTTCCTTTGATTCTTTACTTTAAGGTTCAGTATTTTGATCTGTGAAACTCTTCTGTGTTTTGTTGCAGTTTTCTTAACAACTAATTTGGTAATGATATTTACCCCTTTCCTCTTCCCATCCATAAAAACTCAGAGGTTAAATCTCCCCTTACCTTTTGCTGTCTTGAGCAAATCTAGGATAGGAAGTTCTGCTTAGATCTTAGAATATGTACTAGCTGGTAATGGATAGAAAGTTTAAATTTGCTAAACCACCACAGCATCCTTTCAAAAGCAACTTCACTTCTTCTTACACGTACCCTGAATAACTCATTTTTTCCCCATCCTCGTGCCTTTGTCTTTTTTTGTGTTTGCTAATTGCTTGCCAATGGCTATGCATTCACTTTTCAGGAAGAAGGGTTTTATTCTGACATGACTAATGCAATGTAAAGAAAAAACAAAGTGAAAAGTGGAAGCAAAATACCGTAAGACTAGCTATGTGAAGTCAAGCATGGCCTGTATTGGTAACCCTGCAAAGTTTAAGTTCTGATACAACTGCACTTTGTTGCTAAAGCAAGTGAGTGGGGGAGTGTTGGCCATGCTGTTTTAAAACTGTTAGAGTTGATGAAAGTAAGAGTTTCCCTTTCACCAGGTATTACAAAACTGGAAGAGAAAGATACTCCACATTCTTCCAAACTGTCTTCAGAAATTTCAAAGCTTCTTTGGAAAGGGTAAAACCCCATCACATTTCATTTCGAAATCATGACAAACGTTTCATTTCAGACATTTCAAATCAAACTTCTACAAACAACAGAAGCAATCACACCTCTTAGGTGCCACTTAGCTGCACTCTGCAAATCTGAAACCCCCTGATCTCTAGGGCAGCACACAAGATGGGAGCCTCCAGGCTCTATTAAAATTTAGATCTTGAACCTGAGTCTGCACTATAGGTGGGTGGGCAAGAGTACAACTGAGCAAACTGGCAGACTTCTGACGGAAATCTGTCTGGCAGTCAACTTTTGCAGCTACCCTTGTAGAAGAAGATCCCAGTCTGTCCCCAGATTCCCAGTTCGGTATTTTCCTGAGAGCTAATTTCAAGCCATTTGTTTCACATTTTTGAATAAAAAAGATCAGTTTGGAAATACCTGAGCAGTTCTAGTAAAATTGATTACATAAAGTCATGTATTATTCCCATTTGCTTTTATCTTAGATTCCCTCGATTTTCTTTTGGGCTAATGCATTTTCATACAGCTGCAAGTTGCGCCAGGGGAGGTTCAGGTTGGAGATGAGGAGAAATTTCTACTCGGAAAGGGTGGTCGGGCATTGGAACAGGTTGTCCAGGGAGGTGGTGGAGTCACCGTCCCTGCGAGTGTTTAAAGAAAGGTTGGATCTGGTACTGAAGGACATTGTTTATTGGGTAATAGGTGGTGGGGGGACAGTTGGACTAGATGATCCTTGAGGTCTCTTCCAACCTTAATGATTCTATGATTCTATGATTGTAGATGACCTATTGGATGGTGTTACCTCCCACATGCCTTAGCTCACAGCTCATATTGAGCTTGAGTTCCAAGTCAGGTCCTTCATATCATATCCATTTGCTTGGTCTTTATCAACCAATGCTCTTTCCTACACTAATCTTCCAGACTAATTCTGCTTCTTGTAAGTACTAACCTCTCTTTCTGTTGTGAAGAAGTTTAGATATTCTCTAGGAAAGGAACATTCATCTCGCAGCAGTATGTTAGAGCAGCTAGTTTTACATACATCTTTTTCAAGCAATGCTAAAAAATATTCAGAGATAACCTCATTAGGGAAGATGTAGCTCTCAGATGACTACTGTGCAATGTGCTATGTAAGGCCATGCTCTAAACTGACCAGTATTACTAAAAGGCCAAGGCCCCCCTGCAGTCCTGATAAACTATTTCTGGTTATCAACAGGTTATCAGTGACCGACGATGGTATGTGCTGTCTTTTCACATCAGTGCAGCTTTCTTAGTAATCCTCACCTTATACCACCAATCTCACCACATTTGAGACAAACTTCCTGTCTCCCAACACACCTCATGCTAAACACATGTGAAACACCAAACACAGGCTGCTGCCAGATACGCAGTTTTTCATGCGACGCATATTTGAGCTGAAAATTTTACCTCATACTTGTTGCAATTCCTTCCTACTCTGAAATATATTTAAGGCCAGGTGTGCACACCTCCTATCATTTGTCATGGATGACCTCTGAGAGGCAGTAAGATTTGCTCAAACATATGCTTCCTTAGAGGGCACACCACATACACCACTTCTGTTTTCTGAAAATATTAACTCAAGATATTTTCAAGACTATGTGTTATTCTAGAGATTGTGCCTTCACTCAGAAATGTGGCAGCTGTCACTCTCTGTGAATGAAGCTCGCTGGCTATATGTGTTCATAATATGTACACATCAGAGCTCAAACACCTGCAACTCAGATACTTAAGGTTTTTGCATAATCCCTTAATGAATCTGATTCCATAGGGTAAAGCTGAGCTGCATTTAGTCTAACTTCCATATGCTGTCTGACAATACTACTTCAAGAGAAACTCTTCTCACATGTCTTAGATCTACACTTGAGAAGCAGTTTTTCAGGAATATGTAAAATCAGAAGAATAATTTGGTGTCACCTTGAGAACTGTCAAGGACAAAGTATGACCAAAATAGGCACAGCTCTCTTCCAGCACATTATGATCACCATATGTGACATAGGAAGTATATCATAATATTCCACAACAATGACAAATGCAGCATAAGCAAAAGGAACGTTTCCCACCAACATACTATTACAACATTAATTTCTCAGCTGCATTTGCAAACCTTGCATGTTCTCACTCCATGAATAATCAACCTCTTGCATTTCAGAGCACAGATATTAATTAAAAGTGAATCTATAGTTAAATTGTTAAGATATTTCCTGTTGATGCTGTTTTTAATGCTATTATCTAATAACAGGATTTCAAATACGGTATAGACTTGATGAGTTAACTGCATGTGGCAAGGTCTATTGCCAGGGCATGACCACGGTGAAAGGTCTTAGGGCTAGGGGCTGGAGCAGCAAAGGTCAGTTGGCAAAGGTCACGGTCACCTGCAGCTCATTAGCGTCCTAGGAAGCAGCCTGCAGCAGCAGAGAAGGAGAGAAAGGGTAAACCAGCTCCTTGTGAAATTCAAAGGGTAGGTTCGATCTTTACATTGTAATGAAGGGTTTCTACAGTTTTTCTTTTTCCATATTATTCCTAAATGCAAAATACATTTAAAGAGTTTTCTTCACTTTCTGTGGCTTTCTCAGAACTCAGCAGCCAAAAAGACAGAGAACTGGTTTTCCATACGGACAGGAAAACAGATGGGACATTACAGCTTTTGTATTATTAGTCTGCAGTGTTATTCTTTCTGAACTGGATGGAAGAGAACACAAAGATATTCGTAGTTATGGCTATATGAGTAGGGAAGGTATCATATAGCAATCAAATCTTCAAGTCTAGCTCATTACGGATGAGATGCTGTGGGTCTTCAAAGAAGCAGACTGTTTATTTTCCCCAAAGACTGAAGGTGCTAGTGGACTGGAACTAAATTTGGTGTGTAGGCTGAGCTTCGGGGGTGATGACTTAAGAAGAGAATGGATGAAGATATTACGTAAGAAGAGCAGATGACGGATCCTGCAGTCTACCTGAGCCATAGGTAAGGTAAACAAAGATCAGAGATTGTATTTCCCAGAAAGAATTTGATTAATTAGCAGCACAGGTCTGTAGCAAGTCACATCACGCTATCATTGCAAGCAGGAGCCTGATAAACTCCTTAGCATGATGGTTGTATTACATCCAGTGTCTTGGCAGTCTACTTCAGCTAGCTTTGTACCCAGCTGGAGAAAAGGCATGTCATGTTTGTCATTCAACCTCGTCATGCCACCAAGTAAATTACAAGGGAATGCTTATTCTGATAAATGCCAGAGGCTGGCATCTACCAGGACCATAGCATAACTCCTGCCTGAGGTACATTTTAAGAACTAGAAGAGGGAAAGAAAGAAGTTGTCCCCATCAAAGTCTATGTCTTGCCTTGATATGGGATTAAAACAGGGCTTAGAGGCGTGTACTGGAAATTGTTCCCTGCTGTCAGTATAGATGCAGTTGTAAAAAATATCTGCAACTATTCCTGTAAAATGTATCATAATATTGTAGGGACTATGATTTCATTGCAGTTCTGACTGGAATAATTACAGCAGAACTAGTGTGCAACCTTCTTATGAAAGACAAGACACCTTACATACACAGCCTGCACCCACCTCCACAAATATAGGTCCTTCTTATTCACCCCTTTTGGAACCTAGGCTGGTTTTTTGGCTTTAAATTTACTGCTGCTAAACAAATACTTCAGCAAAAGCTTCAGGGGCTACGTTGAGCCCTCAGCAAGTCTTTCTGCAGACACGTGAAACAGGATCAGAGCCTAGCTACACAGCAAGCTGGGGGATGTAGATGAAAGATGTAAAGTAAGAACGAAAAGTTTTCATTATCTTTCTGGAAGACTAGGAAGGACTGTGAATTGCCTGAGGCTCTTCTGCCAGCCCTCAGCCCAGGGCAGAGACAATATAGGTGTCCGCCTGCATACTGTGATCCTGGACAGAAGGGTAGTACAGAAAGGCTTGTACAATTTATCTGAAAGCAAAAAACAAAGACAAATTTTAGTCAGGTGAGAAAATCTAATCTCTGTATCTGATGGCAAAGACATCAAGGGCTTCTTGTTTAAAGATAAGATTGTTTGGGGAACTAATTAGTCCTTCTTATAGGACAGACTGAGAGAAATATATTCAGTCCTACAGGAAGCTTTCAAGGGATGAGGACAGCTGAGGAAAAGGATCAAGGAGTATCTCCTACTGGTATGGAACAAGAGCAAAGGTAAGTGGGGAAGAAGCATGGTCCAGGGGGTAGGTGGATGCCCAGGAAAGCAGCAGGAAACACAGAAAGCAGGTCAGAGCTATACGCAGGGATTCACAGTGTTTGAGGAAAAAATATCTCTCTGCCATATGACACAGCTACCAAAGGAGGAAAAAAGCAGCAGCATCTTCAGGGTCTCTAGGCCATTAACTGCCGTATTTGTGATTATAATACCTGATCAACGACCCATTTGATTGCAGCTGGATTGGGAAACCAGCTGCTGTTGCTGCCAGCTGAGATAAGCAGCAGAATTCGCATGGAGACATGTGACTGAGTACTGGTGAGGTGTGTTCTGAGGCCAGTGGGCAACTGCTGGCTGTTGATAGGAAACCCACAAAATGAGAAGTGTTGCTGCTCAGATATCATCATGGCTGGCACACAGGGAGTTCCCTTCTGTGCTGAGCAGCAGTGCAGTGTGAACCACGATCACAGTAGAACATCAAAACATCTCAGGGAGGAGGGTATTGCTTTAGGCTCCGAGCAGTATGCTGTTAAAAAGCAAACTGAAGTTTTGGAGGAATTATTAAATCCAGAATTGCCTTAGCTTTGGGGGATACACCTGAGGCCACTTCCAGTTGGAGATCCAGCAATTTGTAGAGGTTTCGTCCTACATGTCCAAGTACCCAATGAAGGAACTTAGTGTAATTCATATACTTGAATACATAATTCATATAGTTGAATTACATTGAGACTGATTCTTACTGAGGCATATTAGTTGTTTAATGTAAGTAAGTAGGTTTTAATTAGAATAAATTACTTAGGATTATAACAGAGTGTGATTTGTGCTGTTTGCTTAGCTTTACTTATCATGGGTAGCTACATTTGCTGAAACCTTTAGGCCACAATAGAGGTTTTTTTCTCAGTGATTTTCCTAGCAGTTTTCCTAACAGTTAGCGCAGCACTGTGTTTAGTCTTTTAGTATGGGAAAGTATTTTGATGTCACGGTAGTGTTTTTCCAAGTCTGGGACCCTTCAGTTCTCGATGTTCCACCAGCAAGGACAGGTGCACACAGAGTCTAAAACAGAAGACAAGGAGGCTCTAGCCTTCAGGAAAAACTGCAGAAACCACAAGTCAACAAGGTAAGAGTCTGCCTGCCTGGACAGAGAAGAAGAATAACTCAATGTTAGAAGACCAAAAATCACCATTGGACTAAAGGACGAGTGGACAGTGTGTGAAGGGCACATGAGGGGTGGGTGAATGGGACCCAACGGTATATTTGCCCCAGGATTTCTTTGTTCTGGGTTCCTCTCTTTGGAGGCACCCGGCCCAGGCTGATCCTGCTGCTGCACCTTTCAATTAAATTAATCGTTTTATAAAACGATTAATATAAAACGATTTATATAAACGATCTAACACCTGAGACTATGCCGTGGGAAACCCAGGGTCAAGCCTGAAGAAGGAGGAAGTGTGCCCAAGAAGTGTGTGCGACACCATGAATGGTGTGTGAATGCTTGGGCGGCAGCTACTCCTTTAAGTCCCATCTCAAGTTGCCTGCTTAACTACGCTGCATGTAATTAGCATTACCCACTCAACTGCAGTAAGGAAAATTCCAGGTAAAGTAAGGTAAAGTAAATGACTGATCTGAGCATGGAAGACAGTTGCTAGCTCAGGGTAAAAGCACTGACTGTGCAATATCAAATGGTTTTTACACTCTGCTCTGCAAGTGCTGTTGGGTACGCTGCCAGCTTGGAAAGCCTTACCCCACAGCAGGCTTCTGCTCAACCACATGGATCTGTCACTTGGGTTGCTGACGTAACTGATAGCCATATGAGGTTAGCATTCCTCCACATACAAGGGGTAATGATGCACACTCTACCAGTGTTTATCACAAGTGCTTGCTGATGAGAGAAAAAGCGATATAACTTTCCCTTCAGTATTTTTTGGGGGGACAGGGAGGGAGGAGTGGGGAGAATGAGAAGGGAGCAGGAAAGGGTAGTTTATGATTAAGTTGAAAGTTCAGGATAAGGGCATGGTTTTTACTTTACCAAGTTGGGTAATGGGATTAACTTTATGCAGTATAGAATAGATTGGAGAACTCGAGTCATTCTTCAAAGCAAGGAATTTTATTGCACTTGCAGCTAACTGCTGGCACAATCCCTCCCCTTAGACAGCTAAGTCCCTTACTGTGGACTGCATGGAAGGAAAGCATTAGAAAAAATATGCATCATCTTGCATTAACAGGAGATGACTGAGGGAGAGAGAAATTTTTAGGAATGTTAATAATTTATACGTGACACGAGGTGAGGAAGAACATTTTGTATTCCATCGGTTTCTGCCTGAACAATTCTCATGTTGTCATACTGCTCCCTGCTAAAATCAATGCTAAGCATTACTAGTGGCCAATAAACTTCATTACATTGTTCACAGCATTTTTGAAATCCAGTTTTTACTTACATCAATCAGTCCCACCTCTGTACCAGGCAAGATCCTCCTGGAAGATGGAGAAGATCCTCCTGGAAGCTATGCTCAGGTGCATGGAAAATAAGGAGATGATTTGCAACAGCCAACATGGCTTCACTAAGGGCAAATGGTGCCTAACAGCTTTGGTGGCCTTCTATGATGGGGTTACAGCATTGATTGACAAGGGAAGGACAACTGACATCACCTACCCGCAATTGTGCAAAGCAGTTGACACTGTCCTGCATGACATTCTTCTCTGTAAATTGGAGAGACATGGATCTGATAGATTGACCACTCCATCAGCAAAGAATTGGCTGGATGGCTGCACTCAAAGAGTTGTGGTCAACAGCTCAATATCCAAGTGGACATCAGTGACGAGTGGCGTTCCTCAGGGGTCAGTACTGGGACCAGCACTGTTTAACACCTTTGTCAGCAACATGGACAGTGGGATTGAGTACACCCTCAGCAAGTCTGCCAACAACACCAAACTGTGTGGTGCAGTTGACACGCTGGAGGAAAGAGATGCCATCCAGAGGGACCTGGACAGGCTTGAGAGGTGGGCCTGTGCAAACTGCATGAAGTTCAACAAGGCCAAGTGCAAGGTCCTGCATGTGGGCCGGGGCAATCCCAAGCACTACTACAGACTGGGTGGAGAATGGATTGAGAGCAGCCCTGAGGAGAAGGACTTGGGGGTGCTGGTGGGTGCGAAGTTCAACATGAGCCGGCAGTGTGCGCTGACAGCCCAGAAAGCCAACCGTGTCCGGGGCTGTATCAGAAATATTGTGGCCAGAAGATCAAGGAAGGAGATTCTCCCCCTCTATCCAGCTCTTGTGAGACCCCACCTGGAGTACTGCATCCAGCTCTGGGGTCCCCAGTACAGGAAAGACATGGAGCTGCTGGAGTGAGTCCAGAAAAGGGCCACAAAGTTGATCAGGGGGCTGGATGACCTCTCCTATGAGGACAGGCTGAGAGAGTTGGGGGTATTCATCAGCCTGGAGAAGAGAAGGCTCTGGGGAATCCTAATAGCAGCCTCCCAGTACCTAAAGGGGCCTACAAGACAGCTGGAGAGAGACTGTTTACAAGGGCATGGAGTGATAGGACAAGGGGGGAATGGGTTTAAACTAAAAGAGGGGAGATTTAGATTAGATATTAGGAAGAAATTCTTTACTGTGAGGGTGGTGAGGCACTGGCACAGGTTGTCCAGAGAAGCTGCGGATGCCCCATCCCTGGCAGTGTTCAAGGCCAGGTTGGATGGGGCTCTGGGAAACCTGGTCTAGTGGAGGGTGTCCGTGCCCATGGCGGGGGGGTTGGAACTAGATGAATCTTGTGATCCATTCCACCTATGATTCTATGGTCAAGATGTGATTTTGTATTTCTTTCCCAGAAAAAGATCCCAATGGTTTTCACCAAGAGAACACCCCAAATGCTCTTTACCTGCTGTTACTACAAAAAAAAATGAAAGTAAGAAATGTATGTTGCTGGTGAATTGTATTAGTAAGTAACCAAGAATTCATAACACTCTGCTGGCTGATGTGATGCATCATTCATGCTATTTCTGCAATTCTGCATTAAGAACTACATGGAGGAGACAAGGAATGGTGAGAAGGTGACAGTACTGTGTTTCTAAAAGTTTATTCACTTCTTCAACAAAAATGAAAATGAGTGAAATATTTAGAAGTGGGACTGGAAAGAGCTGTGTTGGCTTGGAAGTACAATAAGCAAATTGTATTTTTTTGCAGCCCTTATTTTATACTTGAAGGTCAGCATCAAAACCAGAGCACTTGGAAGTTGCAAGTATACTTTCTATTTGCTAGCTTTTGAAAGTTTCTTGAAGAGAAGTTGGGTAAATCACATTTGCCAAAATATCTTTTTAATAAGAGATAGGGAGAAAAGCAGGTGAAAGCAATATGTATAAGAAACTTAAAATCATATCTTAGTTTGGTGAATACATCATTGGGCTTTGAAAACTGAAGATCCTGTTCTTTTTTAGGAAATGGGCAACTTTGGTTGATGGTTTATTGGAAGATCTAAAAGCGCTTTGGCTTTGAGTATTAAAAAAGAATACTCACTTCAGCTCAAGCCACTTACAGTAACAGCACCAAAACCCCCAAGGATGTAGAAAGGCTAACGTCTGCACTGGGGTAAAGCCAGTATCCAAAAGTAGCTGAGGACCTTATACATGGACCTAAATAGTTTTTTAGTGCTTAACTAGCTTTGCCTTTGTCCAGGAACGAAGAAGTTAATGTGGATTTGCCCTGTGTCAACAAAGTAATTCGTAAGTCATGGTGCTAGATGGATTCAGTTTTCTCCATGCAGGTTACAAAGGATGCCTCTTTCATTTCGATTGGGGGAAAGAAGATGTGCAAATGCTAAAGTCATCTGTACTAAGAGCGGAAGCTTAAGAAACCTACTTGGCATAGGCGTTGTGCCTTAGTTACATACGTAGAGTTTGCTGCAACTCTCCGCTTAGATGACTTAGGACAGAATACCCACAGCTGTAAGTACTTCACACTGATGGGAATTTATGTAAATATTTAGAATTCATGATTTCTGTCAAGACGTATAGCCAGATTCATTCACTTAGCCGTGTAGGTCCTGTAGATTCAATCCGCGAGGAGTTCACGATGACTGCATTTGATGTAGCTGTTCTTTAATTATGTACGGCCAGGCAGGAAGAGCAAGCTAATTTTGGACGTTACCTCAGAACTGACTAAGCCAGGGACTCAAGCCATTCATTGTTACTCATTCAGTTGGGAAAGTTAAGTATGATACAAAGTGTGCTACACGGTGTCTAGTTGTATTCTCTCCAACAGCAATGGGATACTTGCCAATGACTTCAGTGGGTGGGACTGGACCCTGAATGTCCATTCTCCAGCTCCAATTTCTGCAGATGCATTTATGAGCTCCACCTACAAATGAAGAAGTCAGGTTCTCACTGGCTACTCATTTGTCCAAATAATGGGGATTATATGCTTTCTATCCACCCTTACAATTAATTTGCAAAGGGAAGAGAAATGTATCGTGCCCTCCAGATAATGGGAATTGTTCTAGATTTACAAACAAGTTTTCAGGCATTAGCAACATCCAGAACTACAAAGAGGTATTTGCTGTAGAACTATGCAACCATTCTGGAAGCAATTGCTGCCGAGAGCTGGTGCTACGCAGGGCAAACTACGCAGCTACGAAAACCATGGCAGCTGGGAGGTCCAGTGCTAGGAATTGTTGAGGGAACTTCTCACCTTGTGCATCAATTTCCTACTCTGTTAGTGATATCAGTAACAGATCAGTGATGGAAAACCTTTTAAAAGCTTAGACGGCTTGACTTTCAAAAGTACTTCAATTTATAAAATGGAATGAAGGAAGTTCTGCTTTTGGAGCTTGCTATTCACTGATGCAAACACTTCCAAGTAGTCTGATCCAGAAAAAAAAAGGAGACATGTTGAATGGGAGGACACTTCTGTGCCTTGTGGCTTTAAGGGTACATAAACCAAACATGATTTCTAGTACAGTGGCTATTACAGAAGATGTGAAACCTCCTCACTGATTTATGATGTGTCTGAACATGTCAATTAAATAAAAGCATTCACTTGGAATTCATTGTCTTTCTGCAGTTTTCTGCTGTAACAACTGGATTGTGTATTAAGCATATTGTTTTCTACTTATGGAAAAAAAAATATCCAAATTATAATGAAGCATTGTGATAATACCGAAATTAACATAGTGATAAAAGCAACCCTTTGGGCTTTAAGAATTCACTCCACAAGAAATTTTATGCATTTTGTCTTATTTCATACCACAGACTGATTCCCACCCCTCTTGATGAGCTGTGCTTCTGGCCTCTGGCCATCTTATTTTTACTGGGGACATTTCCAAACTTGATTAGAGAGTCAGCATGTAAAAAGCCATCTTCTAGTTGGTTGGGTAGTACATCTTGTCTTGTCATATGTTTCTGCAGTGAATAAAACTCCATAAACTTACAGTTGTCTGGTTGCAGAAAGGAACAGGCAATAGTCCACTTTGTTTTGAAATTCTAATTCTACATTAATTTTCATTTTTAGTGTCAGTAAAGCACATTTTTCGAACAAACTTTTTAAGTAGGAGTAGACTTTTTTATGAGTAGTATTTTTAGCAATGTATTTGGTTTGTGTGGCAAGGTTTGGGGGGGCAGGGGTACAGGAGTGGCTTCTGTGAGAAGCTGCCAGAAGCTTTCCCCATGTCCGACAGAGCCAATGCCAGCCGGCTCTAAGACCCATGCTGGAGCAGTCTGTTCCTGAAGGACTGCACCCCGTAGAAGGGACCCGCGCTGGAGCAGCGGCAGAGTGTGGGGAGTCCTCCCCCGGAGGAGGAAGGGGCAGCAGAGACAATGTGTGATGAACACACAACCCCCATTCCTCATCCCTCTGTGCCGCTGGCAGGGAGGAGGGAGAGAAATCAGAGGTGAAGGGAGGGGTGGGGGAAGGAGTTTTAAAATTTAGTTTTTATTTCTCATTATCCTATTCTGATTTGATTGGCAATAAACTAAATTAATTTTTCCCCAAGCTGAGTCTGTTTTGCCCGTGACGGCAACTGGTGAGTGATGTCCCCCCACCCTTATCTCAACCTACAAGCCTTTTGTTTTATTTTCTCTCCCCTGTCCAGCCGAGGAGGGCAGTGACAGAGCCGCTCTGGGGCGCGCCTGGCATACAACCAGGGTCAACTCACCACAAGCATCTATTTAAACCTACTGAAGCCCCATTCTTCCACCTGACAAGCTCGATGGATTCACACATTCAGCACATCCTGAAAGCTGAATATATTTTGTGGCAGCCTTCTGCTACAGACTGAAAATGGAAACTCCCGGTGACGGGATCAAAGCCAGAGGAAAAAATCTAAACAGGGAAGTAGCTACTTAAGAAACAGTAGCAAATCCAAGGCAGAAATATGGCCAGCAGCAGACTGCGCTGCACAGTGCCCTGCAGTGGGAGCCGAGACTTGGTGTCCTTCCATCGCTGTGGAAACGTAAGGAAGACCCTATGTTCCTCGAATGTGCAATAAGGTGCATTGAACAATTCAGATCAGAGCAAACACCTGCTTCTAATAAAAATCCATCCCTCTGAGCACAGAGCCTAAGTGAACGGGCACGGGATGTATGTCTTTCTGTACACCCTGAAACCTGCCCGGCAGGCAGCCTGCACTGTGGGGCACGTGTAGAGCTCACCAGCCTCCCAGGTCCAGAGGCTTCGTTCTGCCTTATCTACACCCTGCAACAGGATCACAAAGACCTGATACCTGATAGTAGAATCTATGATCATGTTTAGAAAAGCAAACCAAATTGAGTAGACTGGTCATTTGACGTTTCTGACTTAAATCAGCTGACAAATTAAAACAAACAAACAGACCAAAAAAAAAAAAAAAAGGACAACGAAAAACCCAGCCTTGGTACAAATTTAGGACAAAAAAGTTGTCCTCTATGTCTTCATCCAATCCACAATGCATTAAAAAAATCTGCTTATAACTCCGTGATAATTATATGTGCAGTTCGACCTCTTTTTTCCATTTCCCAAGCCATAAACTGGCTTATAAGGAAGTAGTAGTTGTGGGACAGCAATTAGTAAATGAGGAACACAGCAGTTCCTAAATTACAGTTCCTGGTCCACGATGGGAAGACCTGAAAAACATAAAGGAAACTAATGTTTTGGGACTGACTAAAGGTGTTGTAAAGTCATGCCACTGAATGAGGGGTGATGTCGTCTGAAAGAGGAAACAGTGTCAGGTACTGGAGGGAGCTGTTCACTTTGCAGTCAGAGGCATAATGCAGTAAAACTTGTATGAGAGAAAGGTGAAGGTCTATCCAGTCATTAAAACTAGGGTCTGAATGTGAAATACAAGTCACAGAAGTCAGGTATTAAAAATTAATACTAAAAATTTAGGAAATGGCATTTATGGTCATTCTTAGTATGGAGTGAGACTGACCCCAGCAAAAACCTCAGCCTTCTGGCTGTTGCCTCTCTCATCTCTGTGCTGAAATCCACCTAGCAGTTCAAGAATAAAACATAACATTTTCCTTGTACCTTCAAGATATATGGGAAATATAGACAAGAAAAAGGATCATCTACGGTCTCTCCTCTGCCACATTTCCATGCCTGAGTTTCTCTCCGTGTCCATTGTAAAATTTCCATACCTGCATTTACTCCTCAGTATGAAGTCCGAGGAGTAGAATGGTAGAATTCCTTACCCAGAAGGAAAAAAACAATTGCTTCTTATTTTGCTCAGCTCAAACTTTCAGGCTACAGCATTATTTTCTTCATCCTGTTTGAAGAGCAGTGACAAGGATGTTGTAGCTCCTGTTTGAAAGAACAATCTATAGACACATACCTACCTTTTTTTCGGGAGCTATGTCACATTTATCTTAGAATGTCATTCTTCCATACATCACTACAAATGTTTCACTCTGAAACTGGCCTTTAATAGCCATCTGCAAATCCAAGAACTTGAATTCAAGAAATACAGATTGTAACTACAGAGCTGTCTGTAGGAAACCTGGCACTCGGCAGTACGTGGAAAGGCTATGCACACTGAAATGCCACAGAGACCTCAGTGTTCCTATAGGTGCTATATAAAGCAACAGCACTGGAAAGAGGAAGAGGAGCCTGTGCACTCTGAGAGCATGCCTGCCTGCAGAATGCTGCCTAGTTTGTGTCTACCACAGGTATTAAGCATTCAGTAAATCTGGCAACATTTACAGTAACTTGTCTTGGCATTTGGTAACTTCAAGATTAATTCATGTTAGTTTGGTGTCTCTTCTGAACAGCTGCCAGTTCTTGGATACAATTCCATTTTTTGTAGATACTTTGCAAGAGGATGCCTATATTCCATATGCAAAAGGTAGACTAAACAAACTGAAATTAGTCTCTTACCTTGGAAATTAATGCCCAGCACAGAATTTAGACATGTTGCCCAGTTCCATGTTATAGTACAAACTAGTCTTGAATTTACTTAGCTGCAAATATGTCAGATATCCACTGACCACCTGTCACTGGTAAGGGAGAGCTAAAGAGACCTGAACTAGGATTTGTACTGGAGAATGAAAAAGCTGCATCTCCGCATCAAGGAATTAATTTGTTGGCAATAGAGTGATATTGATCCAAGCAGAGACAGGGAACATTTTCTTTCCAACTGCATTTTACTTTCTGACTAGTGAATTTCTGAATTAAAATTAGATAGGACTTTAATTATAATTAATTGTCATTTTGCTTTTCCGTCAATCAAAGAAAATTGTATGATCACTGGGAAGTTGCCTGCAACAATATAATCAATGAAAATGAGATAGGAAAGGGACCTCAAGAGATTATCTAGTCCAACACATTGCTTCAAAGCAAGAGAAACATGCTTTTGTTTTTCAGGTGTTTGTCTCCCATGTTCAGTAAAATGCATAGTGGGATAAGACTTTAGGAAGAATGACAAAAAGAAATGCTCTTCTCAGATTCAGTCTAAGAATGGAATTACAGGAGGGACTCCACTACAGATTCCACTGTCTGGAGATGACTATGTAGTGAAACACAAAGCTCGTGCCTTAACACTAATTGTCTTGCAGTGTTTCTTTGGTCCACTTCTGTCCCACTCGAAATTATTCATTAATAAAGATGAGGACCAGTTTCTCCTCTTCTTTACAGTTTTCTGAGCAAAGATTATGTGATATTCACTATAGAGATGGCTACAGAAATTGAAAGACAGAAAAAATAGGCCTTGAAGATTTAAGTTCAAAGGGGAACAAGAAAGTCCTAAGGCTCTTTTTTTCTGAATATATTTGTGAGGAGCAGGACAGAATAGAAATGTTGATATTACTAATTTCATCCCTTTCACTCAGAAGACAAACAGCTGTGTTAGCTATTGCTACATCCAGGTTGATAGCAGCATGCTTCATTGGTTGGTGTGTTACTACCTCTAGGAAAGCTTCGCTCACTGTCTACTATTTTGGGTGTTCTGGTCCTTTTCCCTGGTCTCAGGAGAAGTAGTTTTCCTGCAGTGTCTTCCACACCCTACATTATTTAAGCCCTACAATTTAATAAATAAATAAATAAATAATCATAATCATGATCATAATCATAATAATGCACCAAGCCTTCTGAAACTTTTCTCTCTGGCATTGTCTTTTTTAAGTTAGCCACACACATGCAAGGATCTAAAACTAGTAAAAACAACTGTGTTGCCTTAATCAGAAAGCTAATACTCATCTGAGTTGTGCTCCCACAGAATGTGAACAAAAGTTGCACTCAATTCTTTTTCTTCAAGGGTGAGTATATATGTTCTTAATTGTTTATACATCTGAACGCCAGCAAACACATTTATGGGTCACTAGCCAAAATGCAGTACTACAACAGTTGGATAGGTCAGCTCTTACTATAAGGTTTACCTCTAATTAGAAAATCAAGTGTGTCCTGGTCAGTCCCCCCCGTCATATGCTCGGACTGGCAGAGAACTTGCTAAGCTGTCCGGTTTTTTGGAAATACAATCCTTCCCATGAACTTTCTCTCACCTATGTTAACATTACTGGTGTCAAATAGCTGGCAAATGAACTAACAAGGCACAATTAACTGAATAACTTAAAAAAATTGAAGAATATTGAAGCAAGGCTAACAATAAATATCTATAAAAACTAAAAATGTTCTGCCTCCCTTTTCTCAACAAATTCAGAAAGAAAGTGTGGAAAGAATTGTGCTTAGACAGAGAAAAGGTTTGTGACATTTTCCATTGAAATGCAACACTAAGTAAAATCAGTCAGGCAAAAGGGAATTTATTGCATGTTACGTATTTAAAGTGATACTATTTGAAGAACTGCTGCTGCTCTCAGTAAGAGTGAAACCTCACTACTTCTCTACTACTCAGTGAAGCAGTGATAAAACTTTCAATGTGGTATCTGATGCACGTCCAACTAACACATTTGTAGTTGCACATCTATATATAGCAGCCTATTAGCAGTTTAACACTACTCCAAATTACTATGAGACTCAATGAAGCTGTTTATTTTCAGTCTGTGACTGAATAGTTGGTATAGAAGTCATTGTAACCAGTTTAGATTTTCTGAGAACCTGGCCCAAAACTTCTTAGTCTTAGCTATTCTGGTAAGAAATCTATTCTCAGCAATAAGCAGATTGAAAAAATACCCCTTATATCTCACAGTGCGTATATTTAATCAGAAGCACAAATAAGGTAACTCCCCAGCCAAAGATGCATCTCTAATGACAGACACAAAGACAAGAATATCACAAAATGTTTTAAAATAATACAGTCTCCTAATACGGACCCAGCATATTTTCTTCCTGCCAATTTTTGTGCAGAGGTAAGTGGGTAAATATTGACAGCCCATGCCAATATTAATCTAAAAAAAAAACCACCTGTCTTGGTTTCTGCAATGCAAAACCTCACCAAACAGTACCAGATCTTCGGAAAGCAGGGTAGTAAGAGCATACCAAGAGGATGTAAAAATTTTCACAAAAATGTATAGAAGTAACTGTTTATCTCAGAAGCTCTGTGCTGTTGGAAGTAGGCAAACCTGGAGACCACCTTTTAAAGAAATTTGTAGCTTGCCTTTCTTTGAATAAATGTAATTCACACCTTATCTGTCCATCTGTAGGATAATGCCCAAAGCTGCTCTGTGCTTGATGTGCAAATGCTAGATCTATCATTTGCATGCACAAGTGATATGCAGGGACCCATTTGCACTTACATATGTAGAAGATGACATTTGAAAAACTGGCTCCTAGAATCATTCCTTCTGTGAATGTTATGCAGCCATCTGTACAAAAGTAGCAACCAAATACTTTGCCATCAGCTGAGTGTTAGCCTTTCAGATATGACTGGTTGAGAGGGGTTTTTTGTCCAAGCTTCATTTCAACAGAAAACTGTTTTTTTGACTAATACAATTTTTCAACATAATGTTAAATACTTACTGTTGGTTTTCAGCTGAATCCTTCTTTTTCTCACCATTGCCAAATTTGATTGATTCGATAGATGCTAAGCACATTCATGCCCTGGGATTTCAGTTTTCTCTGTGGCACTACGATCAGGGGTCCTTGTGACACATCTTACCAGCCCAGCAAGAGATGTGTGATCTTTTGAGGGACTGTAGCTTACGAAAAGAAATATTATCTCAGATAATACCATGGCATTTGGGGGGAAAAAAACAGGTTTCTTTTTCTTACCCCACTTCCAAAAGCACTAAAAAAATCCAACAAGGAAAGAATTTTCTCTTCAGTCCATCCCACTGAATCTAAAAATCCAAATTTGTCATAAAATGGTGCATCATTCTTCCAGGAGCGAACTGTTCCAGGACAAAGGTCTTTTCCAGAGAATATTATTGTGGCAAATTGTCAAAAAGATTTCTTTGCATAAAGATCAATGTAAAGTTAGCTGCTCAAACCAGGCACGAACTGGTCAGCGCTCTGTTGTCAAAGAAGTATGTTGCCACTTGATCAATGGAGTGGATGGACAAAGTATGCAATAAGAGAGGCATGAAGGGCAAGATCTCAGATGATGAGAATCACATCTGGAATCCATGGGTCATGCACTATGCAAAACGCTCAGTATGCTAAATCTATCAGGGGCTGCACTGTTGAGACTGCAGTATTCTCAATTACAGATATTAAACATGCATGCTGCACGTTAGATTACATCTAACCTAAACATAGGTGATGGCCAATGGGAGACAACATAAAAGAGTCACGAAAACAAGATTGTGGCAATTTTCCAAAATCTGCTCAAATAGCACACGTGCCAGGACAGGTGTTCTCTGCCTCTGCACACTGTGCCAGAGAAGTTAATTAGAAAAGTGGAAGAGTGACTTCTATTTCTCGTATTAATCTGTGTAAATACTCATTCCACATTATCCTTCCTCAGTATTTTATATGAGACCGAGATTGTGTGTGCACATGTATACACAGATCAGAGACACAGATGGGATTTTTTCAGTGAAGCATATTTCATATTCTTTCAACCTTCTGCTGGGGGGGTGGGGACAGGAAGCACCTTTTACACTTTGCCTATATAACTATATATTTAGGACAATTTTTTCTCTCATTTACATGAATACTACTATTTGTTGAAACAAATAGAATTTTATCCATCAGTCAAAAAAAAAAAACAAAAAACCAACAGACAGAACTACTCTTCCTAAGGAAATGTTGTTGCAGGCCAACACCTTTTAGAAAGAAATGCTGCTTTCAATTTTATTTGTAAAATCTCACTGGAGAGCCAAAGTGCCCAAAAATGTCTGTGCTCCCTTTAGGAGGAGATATTTAAAATTTGCCATTTTTTTCCCCTGCTTTCCTTCACATCTTGTCTTGTTCTTTACAAGAACACTGAATGCAGGAACACAGCAATCTTAGCCCGCTCTGGCATAGTTTTATTCTCCCATCCTGCTTTCCAAATGTTTTATATGCACTTTCTGATACGGTGAATTACTGCATAAGATGCAAGACAATGACAAATCAGGGGCCAGAAGGCAGTGGACTTCAGATTTTCTTTTGTGTACGTTTGAAAAAAGAATTTAGGTGCTCAGCCACAGAATGATAGAATTATAGAATCATAGAATGGTTTGGGTTGGAAGGGACCACAAGGATCATCTAGTTCCAAATTCCCTGCCATGGGCAGGGACACCCTCCACTAGATCAGGTTGCCCAAAGCCCCATCCAACCTGGCCTTGAACAGTTCCAGGATGGGAAGTGGATGGGGCCTCCACAGCTTCTCTGGGCAACTTGTTCCAGGGCCTCACCACCCTCACAGTAAAGAATTTCTTCCTAATATCTAATCTAAATCTATACTTTTCTAGTTTAAACCCATTGTCCCTTGTCCCATTACCCCATGCCCTTGTAAACAGTCTCTCTCCAGCTGTCTTGTAGGCCCCTTTAGGTACTGGGAGGCTGCTATTAGGTCTCCCCAGAGCCTTCTCTTCTCCAGGCTGATGAACACCCCCAACTCTCTCAGCCTGTCCTCATAGGAGAGGTCATCCAGCCCTCTGATCAACTTTGTGGCCCTTTTCTGGACTCACTCCAGCAGCTCCATGTCTTTCCTGTACTGGGGACCCCAGAGCTGGATGCAGTACTCCAGGTGGGGGTCTCACAAGAGCCGGGTGGAGGAGGAGAATCACCTCCCTCGACCTGCTGGCCACAATATTTCTGATGCAGCCCAGGACACGGTTGGCTTTCTGGGAGCCAGTGCACACTGCTGGCTCATGTTGAGCTTTTCATCAAGCAGCACCTCCAAGCCCTTCTCCTCAGGGCTGCTCTCAATCCATTCTCTGCCCAGTCTGAAGTTGTGCTTGGGATTGCGCCATCCCACGTGTAGGACCTTGCACTTGGCTTTGTTGAACTGAATGCATTTGCACAGGCCCACCTCTCAAGCCTGTCCAGGTCCCTCTGGATGGCATCCCTTCTCTCCAGCATGTTCACCGCACCACACAGCTTGGTGTTGTTAGCAAACTTGCTGAGGGTGCACTCGATCCCACTGTCCATGTCACTGACAAAGGTGTTAAACAGTGTCGGTTCCAGTACTGGCCCCTGAGGAACACCACTCGTCACCGATGTCCGCTTGGACATTGAACCATTGACCACAACTCTTTGAGTGCAGCCATCTAGCCAATTCTTTGCTGATGGAGTGGTCAATCTATCAGATCCATGTCTCTCCAATTTACAGACAAGAATGTCATGCAGGACAGTGTCAACTGCTTTGCACAATTGCGGGTAGGTGATGTCAGTTGTCCTTCCCTTGTCAATCAATGCTGTAACCCCATCATAGAAGGCCACCAAATTTGTTAGGCACCATTTGCCCTTGGTGAAGCCATGTTGGCTGTTTCAAATCATCTCCTTATTTTCCATGCGCCTGAGCATAGCTTCCAGGAGGATCTGTTCCATGATCCAGTCCTCAAGTAGTAGCTGAAAACAGTCAGCAGTGCTTTGGTTTTGCTACCAGAAACCTTTCCAGGTCAGGTTTTAGTGAAAAAGACATCATGCAGATGACAGCTTTTATGAGGTATAGATTTAAAATAATTTCCTCCTCTCCAAATTGACATCCACTTCCATAGAAACAGAGGTGGAAATGGACCATTAGCATCCCTGAGTCAATTTAAGCTACTAGTGGTCAATTTCTATGACTGAAAAAAGAGCTTGAATTAGTGAAAATGGAACTTTTAAAATGACCCTTAAAAAAATCTTTTAATCTACTTTTCTGCACCTGCCAGACTGGGTCTCTGTGGAACAGTCACAAAGGCACTTGGAGCCAGCAGGGAAGCAGTGGAGGAAGATGTGAACTCCAGATCACATGCAATAGCTGGAAGTAAAAAGTGAAACAAAAGACAGATGCAACTTCAGGGCTCTGATGCCCCAAAATTAAAATGTTAATTTCAAATTGCACAGACTTGTTTTTTAAACAGTGACATTTTAGTATCTTTGTTTGAAAAGCAAATTCTCAAGTCCCTTTAACAACTGCAAATATAGTCTTCAGGAATCCACTTTCCTTGGAAAGGTACAATTACAGGAGAGAAGCAGCTATCTAGGTCACGGAGATATTTAGTTACTAATCATATATGCTGTGATATGCTGTTTTACCAGTGCAGTCTACCCCCAAAGACATGAAAGAAGGAATTCCAAAGTATCTTTTGCTATGTAATTGCAGAATGCTGAGCTCTAAGAACGCTAGACTTCAGGCCTCTTGAGATTATGGTTTAGCAGCATGGCACAGATATTGAACCTCACATTTCTTTTATTGTGGTGAAGCTCCATTGCCATTAATGACATTACTCCTGCTTTCTAAGCATGAGAAGCTTACTTTGTGGGAAATCAGGGCAATCAAAACCAGTTTTGCAGTGGCTGCTTTCAAGCCTAAGTGTGCATGTGTTGTGCTCTATTTGCACATTACATCGACCACAATATTCGACTGCCATTTTTCCTCTTGTGTCTTTGTATGCAGTTAAAAGTCTACATATTCTTTCTGGAGTTCCTACCCACTGCACAAGGCTTTAAGAGGACCAACTAGGAGTCTGTGCTGCAAAATCATACTGCTGCTTGAGGACAGAGCAGGAACATTTCTGCATAGCAGTTTGGATGCCTAGGGCTCAGTAGTTCCTCCTCTCTTTGGATGAGTTTCACTCCCCCTGCAGATGGTTAAAGGATGAAAATTACATGCTTAGTATTTCTTTTTTTCAGGAATTCTGACTGATTTCTACAGTGCATTGATATAAAGGTCAAATTCCATCAGCTTCTGCCAGAGAATTCTCTGAATTTTGTTCTTTTTTTCCAGGACACACAATGAAGCAGTACACTTGCCTTAAAAATGTTTCAGTTTTTTTGGGGATTTGTTAATTTCTTTTCTTCCAAAAGAAGTGCTACCTCTGCAAAGTATTTGTTGATTTCTGTATTTAGCTCCATTATTTCAGCATTTAGTCTTTAGCATTGGGTTGAGTCCTTTTTTTTCAGTCTCCAAAGCCTCAGAAGCAAAAAAGAACATCATGTTCCTGCAGACTGCCCAGGACACATGCTTCACAGCTGTGCCAAGTTTGCAGCTGACCAATTGGCCTACATTGCAAGAAGACTCATTTTCAAAATTTACAATCGTTTTTTTTAATGTGTGCCAGATAGGCCGATTCACTGTAAGGCTTCTTTGATTTTATTGACGTTTAGAGCTTCATCCAGTTCCCAGTGAAGTCAATGGGTGTCTTTCCAGTCCTTATAGCAGGACTTGGATGAATCTCTAAGTGGGCAGAACTGTTTCCTGTCACCTATTTTGCCCACTGAGACATTCAAAAGATCACCGATTCCCATTCTGTAATGTTTTATAATGGCATTGATCCTGGAATTTAAAGAAATTGCACGATCTTCAAAGGTAGCTACCAAATTAAAGGTGACAACTGACTTAAACTTAGAAATTCCCCAATGTTAAGCCATGGAAATGGTAATACGAATGGCATTATTTTGTTTGATTTGTCCCAGAAATAATGCGTGCCTTTTAGACTCCTCAGTCCTGCTCCCTGAACGTGGGTTCTCTGGGTGGACGAAGTGCATGAACAAGCAAGTGTTAGGCATCTAATCTAAAATACTATGAGGTGATATCGCTAGCCGAAATTTTGTAACAGTGGAAGCAGGCATAATTCAACCATAAAATGTTTTGATTAGAGTTTAATGCCTGAAACTATTTCAGTCTGAACATTTCAGTTTACAGTGCAGACTTCCGAAAACCAGCATTTTCAAAGATGAAATCATAAGCTGGACGACTCCAAACCCAGAGGACATTTGAGTCTGTAGCCAACAATATCATCCACTCTGCAGTGTAAAACCAACAGGGCAGCAGCAATGTTCGTGTACATACTTGTATGTGTTAGTATACAAGTACAAAAAGCTTGTACACTGTACATACTCTGATGCCATTTTTCTGATGTGTGCAAAAATAAAAAAAAAAAACAAAAAAAACCCAAACAAAACAACAACAACAAAAAAACCACAACTGAACAGTTTAGGACTTTTTATTCCAATCAGTCACCAAACTACTGGGGGAAATGAAAGAAAATTAAGCTGAATAATTCCTTTCTTCAGTTGCCAGGGAAATTCTTTTCAGTAGCCTGAAGCAGCATCATTTCAGTATGGTATACGTAGGCAGGAATGAAGGAGGTAAGATAGCCTATTTGCTGAAAGAATTGGACTTTTTGGTACCTCACTTTTCTCTCCCCATCTCAGTGTCATCCTCCATCTCTAGAATCATTACAAAGAATCACACAAAAGAGACAGAAATTAAAAAGATAAATTGTTACAAGAAAATAAAAGAACATTTGCCCCATAGAAGAGTTGGTGCACACCACTTCTCCTCCTGTACTTCTGGTGAAATGTGACAAGTGTCGAGTAATTCCAGCACAGTTGAAGTTGTCGCTCTCATAACTTTCTGTTTTCATGATTTTCATGACAAATCTGAATCTGAATTCAGGATTGCTTGGAACCCTAGATTCCTTGAACCACTATGTCTTCATGCATGCTATTTGGCACTGGACTGTTCACTCCAGAAGTTGAGTAAGACTCCTGAAAACAAAGCGAAAGCTGCCTATTGTAGGCACAAAGGCATGTGACTTGTCTGAAGCGGAGCTCAATTAGGGTGAAATATCAAGAAAAGTTTTTAGTAGTGATGTCTATCTTGCAATGCTATTGATCAAGGCATTTGAGAATAGCCTATATGGAACAACTTTGGTATGAGGAGCCTGGACTACAAGTATAATGAGTCCTTTCCGTGTCCACTTTCTCCACAATCTAATCTAATTGAAAGAGCACTTAGAAAAACTGGTAAAAGGTAGAGAATATTCTTCTACATTTCTGTTAAGAGAAGGAAAATGCTTTATTAAATCAGTTAAGATAAGCACTAAATCTAAACCAAAGCAATTATGGAAGAAGTGATGTTAGACTGCAAGAAGAAAGGAAGCACAGACTTTCCTCCAAAAAGTGAGCAAGGAAAGAGTAATAATCTATGTCAGTGCAAAAGTTAACACTAGATAGTTTTATCTTTAAAATAGTTTTAAATTCCAGTTGTATTGTTTCCCAAAGAGAAAACAAAGAAAGTCATAGAAAACTGATAAGATCATGCTACCTCAAATAAAATGAGAAGGACAAAACTAGGAAAAGCAATAGCTCAAGATCCCTGGACAAACTTCTTCTAAGGCAGCTTAGAATCATACAAAGATGTTAAACCTATTTTCTCTTTCTTTTACTTTGCCTTCACTTTTCTTGTTCCAAACACACTTACCTCCATTCCTACTCTTGCCCCACCCAACAAAAGAAAGACCAAATGAGAAGGACCAAGAAATGACTTTTCGTGAACCATTACATCTGAGGATCTGCAAAGTCTGTATTCTGTTTCCATACCAGGAATGCAAACCATGAAAAGAATGGAAATCTGCCTCAGCTACTGGAGTTAGTCTAGTGGCTATCTGTTGCGGGTTTGTGTGAAATTAAATCTGAAGGACAGGCTGTTTTTAGGAGCCTGGGAATGACCTCCAAAGTTTAGTGAAAAACAACAAGGCCCCAAAGTTATCTAACTAAGAGGAAGCTTTAGTCAAAAACAAGGTGCTGCCCCTGCACTGGGGCCAGTCACAGCAGGCCTGCGAACAGGGGGTGTGTACCAGTGATGGAACAGCAGAGGTGTGGGGACAGAATGCCTTGGCCAGTGATTGCTGGAAAAGTACTTGTGTTGTGCCACGTGTAGCCACCTTTAACAATATATAAACTTGGAAAAAAGAGCAATAAATGTCTGCTTCAGCTAACTCATATTGAGTCGTCTGATGCTTTCCGAAGGTCCATCTCCCTGCAGCTCTCTAAGGTACCAGTCACTGTTTATTTATACTACAATATCATTCAGGTCTGGGTGGACTGAAGTTTTGTAATCTTAGGTGCTATGTAAGCACAAAGAAAGGCATCCTCTCCTTGGGGCAGGAATTGTAAGGTAAAACGACTGTCTTGAGGATGTGGTAAACAGTGAGGTGAAAGAGAAGATCAGAGAGGCAGCAGCTAGAGCATACATCAAAGAAAGGGGCTAAGAAACAGATCTCTAGTAACTATTTCTGCCTCAGACAATAATGACCACTTCATTTAGACAGCTGATACTGTCCATGGGCTTAGCAGCACATTTAGTCATTTCACCTCCTGGTCAGGACAAAAAAGTGGCTTGTAGAAGGGGCGAATCTGACCATGAAAACTGCAGAGTGTGAAAGTGGTGCAGGTAGCGTGGGTTGCATGTGTTGTGTGTGTGAGGGGGAGGTCATGTCATCTTTTTGCCAGGAAGGTTCCTTCGCTGTTCCCTGTGTTTCTCTACTGACCACTACATCGTCAACAGCAGTACCAAAACTCTGAGGGGAAATACTTCAAATTAATTAGTCCCTGTATGCTGTGTTTCACCAAGTGAGTTAGGTAGTAGATCCAGTATCGATAGGCTTTACTTACTTCTTTGAAATACAGATGTGGGGGATTCGGAAGCATGAACCTAACTGCAGGACTGCGGGACAAAGGAAATTGGCCCCAGAGTGCAACAAGAAAAATGACTCCTCTGAAATCCTAACCGAAATAACAGTGAAAATTATATTATTCATGAAATCCCCTTTTTAGGAATATTTATCAAAAATGACCCAAATTTCTCTCTTAGGTTATTTGTAACAACGGATTTTTGAATCCTATAACAGAAGCAGATAAATGCTCAATTAATAAATGAATGGTTATGTTTCAGAAATAATACTTGGTTCCATATGGGCGATGCTTGGAAAGCGGCTTATAAAAATGTCAAAAGAGGAAATTGTTACTAGTTCTTTGCTCCATTATTTTTACTTTCAACGTTGCCTCAGATAGTATTCATACATTGCCCACTGAAGAATTCCATCTCTCCTTCTCAGAGATAAGCATTCTCACAGCCAAGACATTCTCATAAAAGATTAAAATTCCTTCCCATATCAACAACAAATTAGTCATTCATTTTCACACTGTTGCACTCTGGAATCAGAAAAATATAAATTATTAACTATTCTTATACTCCATTTACAAAAGCAACTATTTTAGTTAATTGCTAATTTGAGCATAGCTTAAAAACAAATGAGAAAATGTACTACAAATGTTAGCACTCAAGTATATAAAATGGATTCTATCATGAACAGTATCAGCACTTAGCAGGGAGATTTGAGGAATAATTCTTCATAGGAGTAACTCTTAATATAAAAAGATTTGCTGAAGACTTCATTTTCCTACATGGTAGTATAAAAATGGATCAAGGTATTTAGGATACTATTTCTGTGTTACGCATCACTTAGAACCAAGACTGTATTTTGTTCCCTCCTATAGTGCAAAGTACTTTTATTGGTATGGAATATGGTTACATGCACTTGTGACTATTTAAGAAACCTGTGTGGTAACGTAATGATAAAATCCAGTGAAATCTTATCTATTGACAAGATGAATAATTATGACAATAATATTTAACACTTTAACTTCATAACATTCCAGAAAGGGAATCCTTTAAACAGATCTGTCTGCATCACGCCCTTTTACTAGCAATGAACCCAGATACATAAATAACCCAGTGGCATAAATAAATACATGCTGGTTCACCTCAGGTGAGGATTGACAAGCAGGCTTCAACAGGGCTCAACACAAGAACATGGGACTACGTAGTTTGGTTCCTTTGTGGGACTAGATATGACAATGGCTTTCTAAAGCGTAAAGTATCTTTCCACACAGGTAGGGTAGGTCCTGAAATAATAAGGAACGTTCAGTGAAATGTATTCCACCAGAGTTATCATGCAAGGTTGTGGACATATGTAAATAAAATGTCAGTCTGCAATTTTCTGGCATGACAGAGGGCTGTACCTGCCTCTTAGAGCTTCAGTTCTATGAATTAAAAATTATATTCAAACATTAAAGCCATCCCAGACAATGTTCTTTTTTTCTTTCTTGTTCATGAATCAAGATCCCACTGGACTGAGTTGGTGATCCACCACAGCGTCCCACCAGGATCTTGTCCAGCTCTTCTGCAAATGAGAAGGCTCCAGCACATAGGCTGTGGACAGATGAGCTGGACAGAACAGACTGCAAGCACAGGATTTTGTACTTTCTGCTCAGACTATAGTATAAACAAAGGCTGGTGAGAATCCAGGACTGTTGAATGCTCAGATGTAGACCTAGAACCCCAAGCCTGGGTTCCATGTGCCCATATGCGAAGAAGGAAGTTGTACAGTTATTCTGCTGCTATAGATCAGGCATGCGATAAAGATAATATGCAAAGTGTGAGCTCAGCTTCCACAGATCAGGCTATGCAGACTCTTAGCGGGTCTCTCAGCTTTGCACTGCTCTCCTCCAGTGGATCTGTGTGTTGCTTGGTGCATTTACGGATGTCCTGGTTTCAGCTGAGAGAGAATTAATTTTCTTCACAGCAGCCAGTATGGGACTGTGTTTTGGGTTTGTGCTGGAAGCAGCGCTGATAGTGCAGAGATGTTTTTGCTGTTGCTGAGCAATGCTCACACAGAGCCAAGGACTTTGCTGCTTCTCACACCGCCCCGTCAGAGGGATGGCTGGGGGTGCAGGGGAGTTGGGAAGGGACAGACAGGGCAGCTGACCCCAGTTGACCAAAGGGACATTCCATACCATATGACATCATGCTCGGTTTATAAGGGGCTGGGGGGAAGAAGAAGGGGGAGGCAGTGACGTTCGGAGTGATGGTGTTTGTCTTCCCAAGTAACCATTACGCGTGACGGAGCCCTGCTGCCCTGGGGATGGCTGAACCCCTGCCTGCCGTGGGCAGTGGGGAATGAATTCCTTGTTGTGCTTTGCTTGTGCACGTGGCTTTTGCTTCACTTATTAAACTCTTGTATCTGAACCCACAAGTTTTCTCACTTTCACTCTTCCGATTCTCTCCCCCTTCCTGATGAGGGGGACTGAGCGAGCATTTGTGTGGTGCCCAGCCGATGGCTGGAGTAAAACCACGACAACGGAACAGAAGTTACTGACCCTAGCTGGAGTCTAAAAGCACTGAGACTCGGGCTCTTCATTCTGAGGTCCTCAGCTTGATCCTAACCCTGACTGTCCGCTCCTGCCAACAGCTTTGAGGGCTACCATGCTTCCCTGCTCTACTACACTGCACCACAGAATCAAGGTTATGTGTGCAACCCCAACAACAGTTTTCAGGGAGAACAAAGCCTCCAACAGAAACAGCGCTGCAATAGCTTCCAGGATTGGGCACGGGCATGGGCAGCTGAGCACAGAGGGAGGCGCTGGTTGACCTAAGCCCTGTAACCACCTGTCATCAGACAGCTCTCCTGAGTGGGCTTCTTTTTGCAGTGCCTGCTCCAAAGATAAGCACAGCTGGCTCTTGGATCCCACTGACGCATCTACCCACAGGGCATAAGCCAATGAAAATTGAGAACTACGGACCGCATCTATTGCTGTGAAGACATGGCTGCAGCAAAACTGCTGAAGGGATCTGTCTTTTTACTCAGAAATGGTTACAGAAGAGATGTTTCCTCTTTTCTATAATCACACTGGCTTCATCTCTCAGCACAAGATATCTCAAGGAGGTCTCCTTTGACTGACACAGCCAGGGTGACACAATGAATATCCTGCTGTCTTCATGGAGGGAGGGAGGGAGTACTTTCTAAGAAATACTGATGCTTCAGAATGAATACTGGCATGGGAAGTGAAATCTGTTTCAGAGTACCTCCAAAAATTGTCTCACTTCAGCTTTTTCTTGCCAAGGCTCACTAAGATTCCATGCAGTGCTGATATGATATGAAATATAGCACTGTGTAGGAAACAAGCTCACCAGGCATACTGGAATTATTTAATTCCCATTTTAGCTGTTACATTACTGTATGGGACCCAGATACATAGATCAGGCATCCATCCAGCCCGTCCCTGTTCCCACTGCAAGTGGTGGAAGAAAATCAAGTTTGTATTATATGATCATAGTCCTTACAGACAATTGTAATGCTTTATTAAAACTCCAGAAAGTGATACTCTCCAACTGAAAATAAGGCAGAAATCCAAGCCCAGAGTGAAGAGTATCTGTAGACTATAAGCTCCTTGACTTCTCTTTTGAATAAGTTTTTTTTTCAGTTCACTATTTCATTACTGAAATCTACTCTAAACATTACCTGCATCATTTTGTAGATCATTAGCATCCACAAAAAAAAAAAAAAAAAAAAAAAAAAGACATAGGGAAAACTTGCCACGATTTAAAAGTGAGATACTGGGCTGTGAACTCAAACAGGCCCTGTCTTCCCCTAGCTCCCCTGAGTGTAGCACCATGGGGCACCACGTGCAACACAACACACACTGTTCACCCAGACCTCCCTCGCCTCTCTCTAGTTAAAGAAGAAATAGTCTCCAAGGACAACTGCTTACAACATTTTTCACATGTGAATCTACCACGCACGACCCTATAGCTCAATTTCCATGTGTCCTACATTAGCCACATTTTTGGGTTCCAGCTTCTTCCATTTTGCTGTTACTACAAGCAACTGAGATCCAGTTGTGGCTAGACTAAGGCACATAACTTGGGCAAGGCACATCATAGGCTCACCCAGCTTGGATTTCACTGCGTGATGCTTTAGTCTTGAATATCTATATTATATTTATTACTTAAATATCTAAAGGCCTCTGTGCAGAGTGCTGTACAAGCACTGAGAGAAGCCAACCTTGCAGAGACAGTGGTCCTCCATGGATCACCATTTTCTGCCTCCTGGCATTCCACAAAAAACAGATCGTAGTCCTCAGGTGCCACGGGGCAATCTGAGACGGGGGATTTGCTTCCCACAGTCCAGCTCCTTGGCAGTTTTGAATTCAGTCACATATAAGAACAGCCACAGTTTCAGTACACATCACACTGTGTTAATAGCACTTCCTCTCATCAGCTTCCAAGAAATATTTGCTGTACTAGCAATTCTTTTGTGCTGCATTTAACCACAACATTTCTTACAGTGCACCTCACGATATCACTCTGTTCACACAGTCTATACATTCTGCGTTGAATTTTTTTTCCCATACTCAAGCCATTGGCATCTTTTCCTGCTTCTAAGACTCTCTCTAGAAGGACTCATGGGATTCAAACCATTTTTTTTCCTGTGTCACATTCAAGACTCCTTATGTTGGCTACTGTCTCAATCCATTTCTGTAATGAGTTCAGTGATTTCTTACATCTTACAAAAGGCAGTCAGTCCTGTCTCTTAAGAAGCCGCTGACCCTACCATAGGCCACTGTTGCATCATATGAAGGGATCTCTTTTGGGTAGCAAGCTGCATGAATAAATTGTCCCTACAACATGGTTTCTACTTGAGGCAGCTGGCACACTGAAGCAAGGGTAGTGAGAGACAAAACCCTGCTCCAGACGATATAGCTCATTTTCATCACGATCTGAGGGGATCGTGGTACCTTTGCACCAGCCACTGATTTTTGTTTGTCATTCAAACCTACGCCCAACCAAAACAAACAAACAAACAAAAGTCAAGCCCCTACACCAGTAACAAATACTGCCAGAAACTACATGGCTTTGTTCTAGGTCCATTTCCCTCTCTTGTAAAGGTTATTGGGAGGCATTCCTTTCCCAAAATGCATTTCATTTCCAAAGTCATATGAAGTTCTTATACGAAACGTGCAACAGCAATGTACAAATTGGTGGGTAATGGGCAGACACTACCATCCTTATCTTTGAATTTCTGTTCTTTTCCTTAGACCCCAAAACCTTACTTTAAAATTGTGGTTTCCTCCACCCCCCTCCCCTTTTCTTTGTGGTTTAACAGATAAAGTTAGAATGGGAGGAGGTTTCACCACTTTTGCTGCATGTAAAAACATTAAATTATTCTGTTATTCTGAGGCTCACTGATAGTATGACAATGACAACTGAACACCAAGGATATCATTTTCTTGCTCTGCTAGTAACAGAGGGCTTCTTTGGTTGGGTTTTTCAGTTTAGCAAATTCCTGATGCAATTGTCTAGACATGAGTTCTTCAAGTTTTTACCTCCATTTTTTCCCCAAAATAACATTCTTCTATTCCTGATTTTTTATTTTTGTAAAGACAGTAATTTCTAAACAATTATTCATTTTATACTGAAATATACTAGCTCATATGCATTTGTCAAACCCTATTTTTCATCTAATTAAAAAGGCGTCCTAATAGCCCATAACGAATAAATATTCCCAATGGAAAGAAAAGCAATTCAAATTTCACAGAATCACAGACTTGCAGAATAATTTAGGTTGGAAAGGACTTCTGAGGGGCATCTAGTCCAGCCCCTCCAGTTTGCTCTAAGCAGGGCTAGCTTCAAAGTTTGATCATGTTTACAAAAAAGGGTCCCAAACACTAACTGCTCATATAATTGCTTGGTTTACACTGAAATTTATTTAACAGTTTTGTAACATTTTTACAATAACAATAGTTATTGTAATAACAATAACAATAGTTAGAGATCTCCTGCTTCACCTGGACTGCCACAAGTCCATGGGGCCGGATGGAATCCACTCGAGGGTGCTGAGGGAGCTGGCGGATGTGATTGCCGAGCCGCTCTCCATCATCTATCAGCGGTCATGGTTGACGGGAGAGGTCCCAGAT
>VWZZ01002500.1:102278-145195 GCA_013399095.1 Psophia crepitans
GGGGAAGCGGGCGACGCGGTGTCGAGCCTGCCTGTCCCCGGGTCTCCGTCGAGGGCGGTCCCTGCGGCTCCGCGATCGTCTCCGGGCCGGGGAGTGCTGTCTCCGCGCAGCCCTGCCCCGGCGGTGGAGGGTCTGCACCCCCTAGGCGGGGTCGGGGCGCGGGGTCTGAGCTTCGGCCCCTGGAGAGCGGCTGCTCTGCTTCGGGGACCACTGCCCGGGTGCGTGTCAGTGCGGGACTCAGCTTGCCGGCCTCTTACCAGGGTAGAAGCTCAGTTTGTACTACTTTCCTAGGCTTTTTAAGTTACTACTATAATTTTAATGAATTTTCTGAAGTGGTCTTGATGCGTCCCTGCCTCCTTCTGTACCTTTGCAGCCCGTATAAGGTCTTTCAGGTGTTTCCTAATGGGACACGCTTTACCGTGTCCACAGCGAGGTTAATGTACTTCTTCCATGTGTGCTTACTTGAACTCCTCCAGCAGTAGAATGTCCACAGGTTCAGAAATCACTCTTTCAGGGACTGGAAGTGGTATGAAGGTATTATATAAGTGTGCATCTCTATGTTATATCACTTTCTTGCAGAAAGTAGCGTTCTGGTGTGGTACTTACCTTGGTCATGTCCCTCTGGAGAGCAGTAGCAAGTGCTTACCTACTTGTGCAGAGAGAACTGCACTTTCAGTTACAGGTGTGTAGACACCTAGTGGGGAGAAGGGTCGGTCTCCAGGCACATTCCCCACTTACACTTAAATTCTCGTTATTTAAATGTCTCCATAGTACGTTAGTCTGCTCTTCTATTGATAGAGCTTGTAATCTGCTCTTCTGTTGATAGAGCTTGTAATTGCAGTGCAAGGGAAGTTCATGTTAGGTGCTGTTCCCCTAGGAATTTTTGGTGTTAGTATGGAAGAGATGGCAGTGTGAAGAGATGTGGTTATTAAATGTGTTTAATATAAAGGTGAATAAAATCTTTACTGCCTTGTATAGGGGTGCATTGTTAGTAGCACATGGGTACCCCTCTGGTTGGGCTGGTAGTAATGTGGATTTCTGGACTAGAAGCTTTTATTCTCAGTCGTCAAGAGAATGCTAGCTAGTGTGGGAGGAAATATTGGTACCAGTGGAGTGAGAGCCAGACGTTTTTAAATAGTCAGAGAAGGGGAGAGTGGAGGGGAAGCTTTCACGTACCCGTCCATTTCCACTTACATTTAAGAGAATCTCTTGCATCTTTCTGAATTTTAAATTTTGTGACTGTTGAAATGCCCAACATAAACCATTCTGCTGAGAGACCAGAATTCTGCCTGAACTCAGGAATCTTTCATTGGGTTCAGGCTCTTAGACCGTAAATAAAAAACAAATGAGTGTTTGACTGTCTTACAATACTTCTTTCTGCTTTTCCATTCTACCGGCCAAATGGAAATCCAGTAATACATCATCTCAAATATAACAGTGTTTCTTGCTTAAGTGTTTGGTTTAATTTTTCTCCACACACACACCACCCCTCCAACTCCCCACTTGAGATGGTCTCTGAGCTGTTTGTTTTAAGACTAATTGGCTTAAATCAGTTTGAGTCAAAATGTCTGGGTGTAGAGACCATGTAATTTCACTTGGAGTAACGGGAATTTGTTTATACGGGATCTTAATGGAGCATTAAGTAAAGAACTGTCAAAGAGGGCTCTTTAGGGTCTCTGCAGTCTTATCAGACTGGTGTGGAGAAATAGTGTCTGTCTCTGCATTAGGGGTGTCTGCAAGGTTCTTGGAGTCTGAGTGTAACTCCATCCCCAAACCCTTTCAGATAGATAGAGAGAGAATAGAAAAAGGCATAAATCCAAGAAATTCAGCATTGCTCACCCATGGGAGTGTCTCCAGGTACGTGAACCGTAGATCAGTCGTTAGATAGGATGCTGGGGGCCCTGTACTGAGGGCAATACTGAGGAGTGAGTATGAACCGGTACTGCAGCTCTGAGCCCCAGGCAAACTGGATTTAGGGAAACTTTGCTTCCATAACTTCATTGAGTTGTTCTGAATATGGAGAATGCAAGTAAATAGAGACCTTTTGTCCTGTCTGATTCAGGTTTTGGCATTTTAGAATATGCTTAAGCAGTAAGCAGTTTTTATGTTATTACAACATTTCCAGTTCTGTATTGTCGGACCAAGCATAAGAGATGCAAGTGCTCATTTTAAATATCTGGCCACGGAGTTGCTGTGATACATTTGATAATAAAAGATCAGAGGAGTAGGTCAAGTCAGTTAAATTATGCAGTGTTTAGAAGATTGACTTTGTGTAATGCCAAAATGCCTGCAGGCAGTAGGAGTGAAATCAGTAGTTGTAGCAGAGCAATTGTTGAACCTTTCTTAAAGAAAATAAATATTTCAGAATATTTAATGTAATCGGAGCAGTAATTTTCTACCAGGTTTTGCTGTGTATACTTGGTTTTGATTAGAAACACTTAATTAGTTCCAACACTTGGATCTAAGGTGTGTAAGTGCATTTTGTTCCCTTGTTATATGAAATGGGAGGAACCCATGCTTTTGAAAAGGCTTCTGTACAATTTAATTGATGCTTGTGCTTTAGATTTTTGTTTGTTTTTTTTTCTGTAGTTCTTGTCTGTACACCTTCATCTAGTGGAAGAGGCAAAATTAGTTATCAGTGAAACTCCTCACATTAATTGCAAAGTCTATGATGTTTGGTAGTGTGAGCTCAGCAGCATAGTTTGGTTTTTTCAGAAGTGGCTGCAGAAATTTCTCATAAAAATTTTGGTTGGAGCTGGATGCCTAATCCATGTGGATAGATTTGCAGGTTATTAAAATAAATACTTGTGTGTAGGCTTTTTGAAAAGTCTAATTCAGGCTCAGATAATTCCTTCCTACAACAAAAACTGGTTGCAAGGGATGATAAGGAAGTTCTTCAAGAACTTTCAAGATTTTCTTCTGTGTTCTGTTACAAGAGATGTTGTGCAATAAGCTGCAGGGAATTATATTTAGACTTGATGAACTGAAGAAGAGTTGCACACAAGTTAGGGATCAGGGTCATTCACTGGCAGAGGAAGCCCATATTCATTCTTATAAACACTTCTTAGCTTGTCAGTTACTCATGTTCTAAGGACTTGATGGCTGAGATGGTAGAGAAAATGGTGTGGAAAAGAGCTGTCAGAGGTTCCTGGTTCCAGCCTTGTCAACTGGTGTCTTTTCAAAATGTAGAAGGGAGTGTTTCTCAAAAAACCAAAACCCAACCCCCCAAAAAAACCCCCACAGCTTTCTCTACATTAAGTGCATGGTACACAGTCAATATTTTACCTACTGGTATTACGTAGCCTCCCAGGGCCTTTTATTCAGATGTAGTTTAGGAGTCTCAATGCAACTTTGGATAGTTAGCACTTTCTGGTTCCCAGTGTAGGATTTCAAATTATGCTTGGGCTTGTCTCTTTAAGTAGATGAAAATGAGTAACAGTTGAATTCATGTTTAGAAAACTTGCACTTTTCTATATGTCTTTAAGCTACTGTTTTCTAAATTGTTTTTTTAGTCATATTTTTCCTTTTTACTTTATGGTCGGGCAACAAGTCAAATGTTCAGGCCTGTATTCTCTTGCCTTGAGCATAATTCAAGCGTACACCCTGATACTTTCCTCCTGCTAGCGCTGCTTAGGTGGTCTGGGTGTGCCCGTTTCAGTTGCTAATTGTTTTTTCTAGTCTTACACCATAAACACAGTAAAAACCATCTGGAAGATGGGGAAGTTGGGAAGCCCCTCTTTTTAAGAAAACAGAAATATGGTTTTTGTTAAGTAAAAGCATTTTGGACTTTTTAGTTCTCCTACCGATTATGGAAAGACCCCTCCATCCAACAGGTTTTTGGAACATCATAGGCTTTCGGCTGTCCCGTGCTCACCCTCTGCATAAACAGCAGAGGATTGAATACCCCAGTGGTGGTCAGTGCTATTTACAGTGAGCTCCTCCTCTGTCCTGACAGACCTCTTGTGGGGAAGGGTTGTGGTCGTGTGTCTTCAGGGAGATAACATGTAAAATCTTGCTGCTGGGATAGATACTATGCTACAGGGATAGCTCCAGGGCTTAGCCCTCTCACTTTGACACTTCAGTAGACATAAGCCACAGGGAAGGGTGCCTCATACTGCAGGGTGCAAGTTATTAGATATTCATACTTTCTAAAAATGTGAGCATTAGCTGGCAGATTTTTTTGTAAGGTCATTTTATTTTATTGTTCCGGGCTCTTGTGGGACACAACCTCTGCTGGGGTTGTAGACACCTGAAGTCTAAGTGGAATCCCAAGTTCACAGTCACCAAGAAAATTTGAAATAACTTCACCAATTTTCTCTTCTCTTTCCAGGAAAAGCATATGTGCAGGGATTGGTGGCAGAATATTTAAGGTACATGGACAATCTGTGGCAAGTGCAGCTGAAGAAGGTGTGACTGGCTATAAGAATCAGTTGAGCTTGAGCATGGAGACCCAGAAGTGCCAGCAAGCCCAGAAAACCAACTAATTGGAAGAATATTGCTAGGCACAGAAGGAACACATACTTCTGCAACAATCATTGACTCAGAATAAACACATCAGTAAAAACATCGTCAGTGAAGTGACAGATCCTGGTGCTTTTTGATTCTCTGGTGGATTTTATTGCTCAGACATTGCTATTGACATTTTTATTATCCCATTTAATGCCTCTTGAATCTCTCTGTACATAAAACTGTAACTGGACAATTGCGTTTTGATACTGTTTAATAACACTTTTGAATGTTAAATAGTTTGCCAAGATGAGTGCTGAAGGATATCAGTACAGAGCTTTATACGACTACAAAAAAGAGCGAGAAGAAGACATTGACTTGCACTTAGGTGATATATTAACTGTGAATAAAGGTACCTTACTAGCACTTGGATTCAGTGAAGGGGAAGAAGCAAAGCCTGAGGAAATTGGTTGGTTAAATGGCTTTAATGAAACTACAGGGGAGAGGGGGGATTTCCCAGGAACTTACGTAGAGTACATTGGAAGAAAGAAAATATCTCCCCCAACTCCAAAGCCTCGTCCTCCTCGACCCCTTCCTGTAGCACCAAGTCCTGCTAAAGTTGAAGCAGAGAGTGAACAACAAGGTCAGTATTCTTCTCAGAAGGCATGTGTCTGTTCTATGGTTTTCAGATATTTTTGTTTCATAGACTTGTCTGACTGTACATTTATGTGTGTAACACCTGCTGGTCAGCTTTTTAGCACATGGCTCATTTCAGTCAATTAAGACATGTTTCTAGTTCGTAATATTTAGCTCACACACTTTGTAATTTAATGTGCTTAGTCTCAGGCACCACAGAGACCAATGACTTACTGCGAGGCAAATCTCATAGATCGGAAAGTATGCTTATAATTCACAACCATAAAGACTTAAATGGAGAATGAGCAGGGTAGCATTTGTTTTAGGTTTCTAAGAAGCTGGTGGAAGTGTTTCCTTCTGTGGTTCATCAAACTCACTGTTGAGAAACTTCTTGGTGAATCCGACAGAACGATTTCCAAATAAACTGTATGTTCCTATCATAAATCTCCTGCTAGCAGCAAAAAGTACTTACTTTGTGATGGAGGTTTACCTGTGGCATTAAAAGTAAGAGCAAGTATTTAAAAGTGAACAATGGAATGATGATAAATTCAGATTTAACTTTTTTGGCAGTAGGGCATGCAGTAGAACAAATAGCACGTACATAAACAAAGGAGGCTATTTCCTTTGTTTAAACAGAAGTTGCTTTCTAACGTACATTTGCAACAGTGTGTTGAGCAGAACTCGGAATTTGATCAGGCCTCTTCTGTTAATGGAAGAAACTGTCTTGTCTTTTTTTTAACTGGAAAAACTTCATGGTAAAAAGACCCAAGACCCTTCTTCCAAGTGATTTGTCTCCTGTAACTACTGGCATCCAGATATTTGTGTTTTACATATGGACAAGTCAAGTTTGATAGTGTATATCTACCTTTAGATTAGATTTTTACATTGGTCTCTCACTTTCCAAAAATGTAGAATTATTATTTTGAAAAATGATGAAGCAATATAAGCTAGTGTTTCTAGATGTAGGAAATACAAGTTTCAGTATGTGATCCTAATTCTCACAGTATCACCATAGTCCTCAATAGTATCGTCACCCTCTGCCTAGACAGAAATGTTTGTGGCATCACTTGCGAAGTTGTATCAGTTTATGAACTTCCATCCCACTGTGCCTGTTAGGAGAGGGTATTCAGGTGTGCTGATAATCAACAAAGGTAAGAATGGAAATGCAGAAAACTGTATATGGCAACCAAGTGGAAACCTGACAGAATCACTTCTAGGTTGGTGGGGATTTAATAAAGAGTAAATCTGAAGTGTTTTATATAACAATGCCACTAAGCACTCAAGAATTGCTTGCAAGTGTGTAATGCCCAGGTGTGCATCCTTGTTAGAATGAAAGTGGGGGGCAGATGGAGGTGTAGTGGCATTGTAGGTTATAATGTCCCTATCTTTTAGGTCCTTGAACTCTCAACTTCAAGTCATTAAGAGTCCCATGGCTTCTCATTAGATTAATCCCGAAAGTGGGCTATTTGCTTTTGAAAGAAAACACTACTACTTCTTTGATCATTCCTTGTTTTGGATATTAATGTGTGCTGAACAGGTAAAATTTACTGTTTCCTTAAGCACCTGCAGAGATGGTTGTCTCCATCATATGTGACTGCAGAATAAACATGACTCTTTGGATAGACACCTCAATACTGACAGGTCATTTTGAGAGGCAGAGGATGGAAGGCATCTCATTCTTCACATGTGCATGCTGTGGTGAAGTAACGGGCGTCCCAGGCTTTCATGCATTTATTGCTTTAAAAAAGTAATGCTTCGTAACTTGCTTCATCTCTGTACTCATGCTTGCTTGATGCTCTTGTTCATGGCTCCACACTGAGCTGACCACAGCTTAAATGTAGGCTTTTCTGCTTTGTTGGGATGAGACAGTCCCCCATGCCTTAGTAACTAGATCTCTCTTAAACTGAAGTTTGTTGCATCTGGACAGAGTACTATTTACATACAGTATGTTTATTTTTAGTAGCTTTGGACTGTAGGGATTTGAGCTAAGAAAATGTGCTAATTTAACTGGGAATCTTAAAGTCTACACGTATGATCCTGCTGTGCTCCAAAATTTTTAAGAATCATCTTGCAATCCAGCCTTATATTTTTCTGATTTTTTAAAAAAAAGGTAACCTCCCATATTTATCTCCTTTCGAATTAAAGATTTTAAGCTTCATGTAAAATGCTAGGCACCTTCAATAATGAGGCTTAGACCCCTCCCTCCCAAACAGAACTGGGGGAAATGCTGAAATTTGAACTCCAAATAGCTGAAGAGTTATATTATCTTAAGAGTAATTAAACCTATGTTGACTTAAAAGAAATTGGGAAAAGTAGTAAGTGGTCTTTTTACTGTAAAAAACTAAGTTAGAAAGCGCTTTAAGTCATAGGAAATAAATTTGAGACATGTTGCACTGAAAGAGTATTATAAAAAAATGGAGTTTTTAAGTGAACAGAGTGATACAAAAATGATACCTATGGTGAAATCAGAGGCACAGGTGGAGATAGAGTTCATATAAAGAATAATGTAGTTCAGGTGGCTTCACTATTTTTGTATATACGGTTTGGTGCAGGGAATAGCACAGTTAATACTGTCCAGCAGCCAGTGTAATGGCAGTGAGCCAGAAGATCCTTCCCAGGATGATACTTGTTTCTACACCCCTAGAATGTATTTCAAGTAAATCAATGTGTGGCATGAAACTTGCTTGACCAAATACAGTGAAGTTTACGTTTTCAGTACTTGATGATTTGAAACTGCTGTAGATCAAAATGTCAAATTAATTTGGAACTGGAAGTGGACTTCTAAAATAATACCTCAGTTATTTGTAATCAATATGCTTTTCTCATTCTGTAAAAAGTCAATTCTGTATGTACCCTTTTGTGTGTATGTTGAATAAGAGTATCAGAAACTTAATAGGAGATTTTAAATTATATATATTATCATGTGAGTTCTTCTAACTTTACCACATACATAGATTCATTTTTTAAGAAAATACTTGTAGTAATTTTTATATGCTTTAATATTTCATTATTTATGCTGAATGTTTTTTTTCTTCAGGCCTGGTACAGGTCAGAGCTGTGGCAAGGCAGATTTAGTTCCTGTTGCTGGTGTGAGGCTCTCTGTGGCCCAACCTGCTTTTCCCCCAGGTTTCTTCTCCCACCAAGCAAGGGTGACTGGCTAGAGGTGTCAAGGCGTTTGCGACAGTCAAGAGCCAGCATAGGGTCATCTTTATGTCCTCCACTAGACATCTGAAGTTTACATGAAGCTTTAAAGATCTGATAGGAATTTTTTTTGCTTCAAATGGTTTCTTTTTGAAATTGGAGCTACATAGGACTGGTTCTTTTCACTTACCCCTGTCTCACCCAACTCTTTGAAAATTAAAAGTGCATAAGCGCTACTGAGTCCAGCTGAGTTTTTTGAACTTTGATTCAGCTCATCTGATACAGCTGCATATGTTTAGCATTGGTTCACACAGTATTGTTTCTCTGTCTGGTTTCTGAAGACTGATCTTAAGCAGATTTTGGAGCATAATGCTTTAACTGACAGAAATCCTTTCAGATTTAACTTGGAATGCTAAATTCCCACTTTGAAATGAAGGTCAGGTTGCAGAATGGCAGACCAGAATTTTATATGAATAATTTGTCTGTTTTGATGTTTCAGAGCTTCCTGTGTAACTTAAAAGGCTTCTGTATCTTGACACTTCATACCATTTCAGCTGGGTTAGAGCCTAAAAATAATCCTAAGGTCTTCCTTCTTGGATTGAAACTATAACGCAGATTTCTTTTTTTTCTTAAAAAAACCCCACCTTTCTTTACACTCTTCTCTTAGAACAGATACAGATCAGCAAATTAGACAAAGATAGTGACACAGAACATTTGGAAACTCTTTCCTTTCAGAAACCAGGTTATGCAATGTCTGACAAAGATCCAAACTGACAGCATAAAACCATTTGTGCATGCTTGAACAGAATATGCTGTAGGATTTGCTTCTTTAATTTTGCTATAAAGCCACTAGAGCAATTGCATTTCTGAAAACTACTTACATTTGTAAAGTAGGGAATATAAGAGGGTGGAATGCAGTGAGCCTGGAGCCTCCATTGGGAAGAAAACAGTCATGATCTTTCCTGGTTTAGGCAAATGGAAAAAGGAAATTGTGGGGTGAAGTGATGAGTCACTATCTCATTTGGTAAATGTATTTGCTGTTCAAGCCAGAGCCCTTGGATTCATTCTAAAAAGCCCAGTCTGAGTGTAAGCCTTTGTGCTGCTGCAATTGCCAGAACTGCCCGGTAGTCATGAACTTTACGAGTCGGTTGCTTTTGACTTAAACTGAGAAATGGGACAGGTTCCTGCCAGAGAGCCTTGCCAGCTGCTTGTGGTCACGTTTCTTGGTGTACAAGGCAAATTTCTAGCTGCCAGATGAGTTAATGCATCTGAAAACAAAGTTCTTGCCACCTGCTTTATCACTAAAGCAGCTTGCAAAATCTTTGTTTTCATTAAACTGAAGCAGAGTATTTTTTTCACAGTGATAACATCAGGATGATAGTAACTAAAAAAGTCTTTGTAAGCACCACAGAGAGCAGAGGGGTGCGCTTGCCAAGTAGTAGTACAAATTGCGCATCAGCAGTGAACCTGGGCAAGTCCATGGTTGATGCGTAGCCCCACCTGCTGGTGGAGGAGGAAGGAAGCGGAACGAAGGAAGGCGCTTCAAAACTAGCATTTTCCGTGTTTTCATTGTCATGGGATAAAAATGAGAGCTTTTGAAAAGAAAATTTACATTGAGTAGTTGATACTTCTGGGAAAAATATATTACTCTGGGCACACAGAAACCCTTTTTGATCCTCAAAGATGACCTCAGACCTTAGAAGGCTTGTGTGGCTGACATGCATTTTTTTTTTCCCCCCAAGCTGTGTCAACTAGTCTAACAAAATAACTGTCTTTTGTTATACATTTTCCTTTAAGAAACTGAAAGAATAAGACAATCCTGTTTTGATGCTATAAGAAATATTTGTCTGGTTTGTATTTCATGGATTTTAATATACCTTTCTATAGCTACGACAGTGACATTATGTTGAGTGATTTTTGCTTAGCTTTCTTTAGCTTTCTGTAATACTGATTCAGTCTGTTAATAACTGCTGCTGACATGAATGCTCCTGGGCAGATTTAAAACAAGGCAAAGGTGAAGTAGCCATCTCCTCTCCCTTGGAATCACCTTGATCTGTTCCTGTAGGTGTGATCCAGGAACATCTGAAAAGAAACAATGGTTAGCAAATAGTTCTTACTTAGGCTTGCATATGATAACATCAGTTTGTGGGGTTCAGCAACACATGGTGCTAAGTATTTGCCAAGAATGGATCATTCTGCACCCAGAGCAAATAACCATGCCCACTTAAATAGTTTTGTGATGCCATATACAGATCTAGATTTTCTTGTGTGAAAGAACACAGGTGTTGTAACTGCAGCTGGCTTTGCACTCTTTCACATCTGCGTCTTGCTCCAAAGCTGTTTTCCATGATGAACATCCATGAAATCAATCTGAAGGCTAGAATACAAAGAACTGCTTTATTTTCATAGCTAAGAATGACAAGGAGAATTACAGGATTTAAAAGAAATATTTATTTTAACTGGCGAAGGATTTTAAGTCGTGAGAATCTAAGAATTAGAATTGAAAGAAAAATTTTTGGCTTTAAAAAAACCCTGTGGTTAATACTTGCTAACTTCAATTTATGCTTTCAGCAAAATGTGTGTGAAATACAATCTTTTTGTGGTTTCATTAATAGAAGAGATCTTTTTTCCTTTCTTTTTTTGTTGTGTGTTACATTTTTTTTTTTGCTTTTTGTTATAGAAATGCCTGCATCCTTGGACATTCCCTGGAGTCTTTTGGAAAAGTGTTAGCAGGTGTAACTTTTTTGTCCTAATTTGACTGCTTTTTGTTCAGTCTTTTATGAATGCTGTATGCAGCAGTCTGCAAGAATAGCACCCAAACACTATTCTTTATTTTCACAAATTGGTCTACTTTGTAAAGGAGTTTGCATGTAAGAAAACATTTAAAAATAATATTTAAGCTGACAGCTTTTCAGGTAATAAGGAGCTATAATCAAAATACTCAGGACAGTTTCAAAAACATGCTACTGCCCTGAGCAAGGAAAGATGTAATTCCATATGGTTTCTACACTTAAAAAGTACCTTTTTAGACTAACTGGTACTTCAAAAATACTATGTAAACTATGGCATGAATGATGAAAAAGGTTTTTAACAGTTCAGTTAGCTGTCAGACAATTTGCTTGTATAATCCACTGGATCTGTTCGTATATGCTTGGCATCATTTGCTGTGTTAGAGCATTTCCCAGAGGTTAATGTGTGAGATGACATCCACAATGTCTAGTGAGGAAATAGAGGGCAAGATGTGATATCTACCCTTGGCAGGTCTGAACATGCCAGTTTCCATCCATGCTGGCACATCATTTAGTGGTATCTGGGATGGGAAGAATCTGCTGAGAATGCAGACTGGTTATTACATGATGAGCAGTTACTTCTGGTCCATTCAGTTTCCAGAACCTCTTGAGCAGCTATTGTATTTTTCAGTAAATAGGCAAGGTGCAGATGAGGCTGATATTTTTTTTCTCTGTGATTTCTTTCCTTTTTTTAACTGAGTTTCTGTATGTTGGAAAAGCAAAGTTAATTCTTATTTCCTTTAAAGTTTTGATGCTTCCTTCTAAAAAACATGCACACTTAAAAATCTAAAGGTACTGGCTAAAAGCCAAAGTATTCCACTTCAGCAGATCAAATTGATGTAATTCAAGGGATGTCTTCCGTGCTCTTTCTATCCAGTGGGATCGGATTTGTTGGATGGAGCATGTCTGAGCACACCTGTGCTGTAGCCTCCTGCTCACCGTCTGGGAAGGAAGGGAGAGTAGCACAACCTGAGGTCTGTAGTCCAAGGAGGGAATGTACCTCCCAGGAGGCATGGTTGCACCAGTTTTGTATGTCTTGTTTACAGATATAACAATGGAATTACTGTGTTGGGATTAGGGGAGAAAACTGTAGTGCTTTCATTAATCTCTTCCTGGATCTCCTCATCCCACTTGGACAAGATTGGTAGGTAGCAGGTAAGTATGAAGGATTACTCTTGGCAAAGAAACTTTTAAATGGTGTCAGATGTTGTAGACCCATATTTCAAAGCATGTTACAGCTTTGCCAACAGTCTGTCTTAAAGGGAAGAATTTTAGTTTGTGAGATTCCCTTTTAATTTCCGAGCCCTCTTCCTAAACTGTTTTTTGGCTGGAGGTAGACCGAAGCACTTAAATTAGGGTTTAATGAAAGGAACCACTAACTATGCACAATAGTAGATAAGGCTGCACAGCTGTGTCTGGTTTTGTTATCTTTCTATCCAGGAACATTCCAGAAATAAGCAGTTAAGGAGAACTATTTGCAGTCTTTTTTCTGTTTGCACATGGCATTCAACCCTATGACCACACATTCCAGTCCACTGTTGCTAATTAGCAATTGTTCACGTGCTGCACTTGGATGGAGACCTGAAAACATCTGTTGTGTTTATGAACTTAGCCTTGAATTGTCTCATTGCTGAGACACAACTGCTTGGCACAGGTGAGGAGTGACAGAGGCCACGGCAAAGTCCTCCATCATTTCCCACTTTCCTCCAAGTTGACTGCCACACACTTGAGGGGCATCTGCCCTGCTGTGGTCTGCAAAGGGCTGTGAGGCTCTGGGGCACCATGGGGTGCAGCAAGGTGTGATCTACTTCTGTGGTCTTCCCATCTCCTCTGATGCATTGGGGTTCCGTGAGAGCTCAGCGACCTTTGAGAGCTCTTCTAGGACAGGATGCTCTTGGCTGACCAGCCTTTATGCTTACTGTAGTACAGTCTTTCATTCTTCATTTGATATTTATTGCACTGTTTGCAACATAGCCATTGCCTTGAGAGAAACATCAGAAAATATCAACCCTTGATATTTTGAAGCAAGTTACTTTGGGTACTTACAGAGTTGAATCTGTACAGGTGTTTGAGTATGATGTAGAAGATGTTCTTGCCAGTCCAAATCTACTCCATTGTTCTGAAGCCAGAATAGCATAGCTAGTAGTTAGCCTACATAAGGAATTTTCTTAGGGAGAAAAAAATTTAGGGAGGCCTTTTGTTCCAGTGCAAGCCAGTTCTGAGAATAAAGAGGTTTTTTTTAGTGGTCCGTGCAATCTGACCTGTCAACAGAGAAAGTGTTAAGGAACACATATTCAAAACAGCAAGTAGCAGAAACTTTGTCTCAAGCATGTGGAAGTGAAGGAGCTCTGCTCACTCAGTGAGGGGTCCTCAAGGGCACAGAGGGATGAATGTTTGAATTCTCTTTGCTCTGCTGTATTTATAATTTATTACTGTTGGTGAAAGATTAGTGTGCATTCCTCACCGCTTTCATGATTTTTTTTAACTTCCTCTGGGTCAAACTTAGTGCTGACATCTCCAAAACCCTTCTGGTAGTCTTTGTAAGCTGCAGCCCTGTATGTGAAATGAGAGGTTTTCACAATCTCATTATTATCAGGACACTTTTTGGTGGTTATATTAAATCAGTGGTTTAACAATGTTTACTACAGGGCAACTGCCATGAAGTCTCACTACTTTGGAGCTGCTCTCTGGCTTTTAGGAGAATTCCAACGGTCTGCTAGAGAAACATTTGGTGCTCCTCTGTTGTGTGTAATACTAATCATTGCTTTAGACTAATCTCGTAGTAATAGTTAAGACTTTTATGTCTTTGATACTAAAACTTGCACTGAAAAGGACAGTGGGTGCCTGTCCTGGGCATGTCACTGGGGTGCCTTCCCCAGTGATTTAAGATGTAGGACTTTGAGTTGCATGTACAGTTTAGCAAAAAAGCGGAAGACAGTTACCAACTGTTACACTTTTTCTCCAGATGTTTCCTCTGAGACAAATATCTAGGGTTTTATTATGACACAGTGAGAACACACCAATAAGATGAGAATGGTTGGGTTTGTTTTTTTTCGTTTTCATTGTCTGTCTGATCTAAATAGCCAGTCAATCAAATACTGTGGTAAATTGTCTGGTACTTTAGATGGAACATGCCCATGCTTGTTAATGTGAGCTGCTGTCTTCTAAACAGAGTATTAAAATGCTTTATTTAAAATCCCTTTGGATGCAAACGAAAAATGATATTATTTTAAAGTACTGAAATTTTAAAATTAAAATACTCAAAAATATTATACGTGGTTGGGTTTTATTGTTTACTTAAAGGACTTGTTAAACCAAGAAGTAGCAGGCTCCTATTCTGCTTTACCTTAAGCTGGTGGCAAAAAAGCATTTTGACTTCAGAAGGAACAGAATCGAACCTGTAGTCAAGGTTTAGCAGGACTGGGACAAATCCCGCAGTTCTTATTCTCTCTTCTCTGAGGCAAAATTCCCATTGCCTTTGGGGTTTGGAGCACAAATGCTAGTTCTGTTTTGAAGAGGTTCCGGTATATCAGATTGCATGTAATACGAATGTGCATGAAATACTACCCGGTAAACACTGGTGTGGAGGACAGTGTCTGACTGTTCGTTCATGGATTTTGAAGATGTGGGAGAGAAACACTGTTAGGGTCATCTTTTCTGAGGTCCTGGGCTAATGCAGGGCATGGAGTTTCACTCAGTAATTTCTGTTTTGCACTCTTAACTTCTAGACACATTTAAAGTGTGTTCCTCATTAGTCCAAACTCCACCCTTTTGTACACACTTAATGTAGATAACTTGACTTCTTGGCCATTTGTATCTAAGATGTCAAATTTAGTAATAGTAATGTCTTCATTTGGGACACACACATGCACATTTAATTTTAGTTTGTGGTGGTAGTATAGAAATTATTTTCACCAAGTTATTTTCTTTCATTGTATTCAGTCCTCTTCACTAACGTATATGAAAAATTTGCTCCATGCTGCTAGATACTTTGGCAAGGCTGTTTGGGTTTTCTTGGGTGTGTGGGGGTTTTTTTTGTTTTGTTTTTTTTTTCTTGAGGCTGCCTGGTTTGGTAACTAGTGTGACAGTAATGAGGATTTCTTATAATTGAGGAAATGATATGGTGACAGTTTTAATTGTATATTCTATTACTGGAACAGATTATTACATTTACTATAAATACTGAGTTTTATTACCTTGATGCATGTGCATATATACAGTGAGCTACACAGTACAGTAGGAAAGCATTGTTAAGATTGCAAAACTATGCATCTGAAACTTGTGTTTGTACATGTAACTAAACCTTCTTGTAGGGTATGCCATCTGATAGAGTTTTTAATTACATAGTCACCTGACCCCTTTTCCCACTTATCCTTGCTTTGCTTGTTGTTGAGGTCTTCACTGAATGAGTTGCTTCATTCTGGCTGTTTACTTTGTGGTCTTAGGCCACCTTTTTCATCACAGCCTTAAGGCTCCTCTCTGCAATCAGGCTTCTTCATTGTTTCTTCTGCTCTTTCCACTGACGTGGCTGATAAGAGCTTCATATTCACAGATACTAAGTCATCTTCAGGACACTGTAGTGAGCAAAGATGGTACCACGATTCCTGAGAGGAATGAGGTAGACCAAAAAGGCAATTACAGAAATTTCTCGTTTAAGATATTTTAAGGTTAATCCCTTTGTAATAGGGATGTCATGTGGAAAAAAAACCCGCACACTTAAAAGCTGAATCTGGGAATGTGAATCTTATCTTAAAGAGCTCTTAACACTTAAATGTTCATTGAGATAACTAAAGCCAAGAACCAGAACTGCATTAGGTTTGACAGTGTAAGGCTTTGTTTGTCACAGGGAGCAAGAACCATCTGCTCGCTTCATGGCTGGCTTCAGTTACTGAATACTGAGTGTCTGAGATGATTCCTTGCAGAACAAATCTTCCTGGCATACCTCTGCCTGCATCATCCAGCTTCACCAGCTGAAATCCAAATATAAACATCAAAAGCAAAAGAATTTTTAGAATGTGAGTCCATAGATTCAACAGATGTGGTGACATAATTTAGTGTTATCTTACTTGATTCCAGATTCTGAGAATTCAAAGTTTCAAGTTCTCAGTACTTTGTTGTACATGTAAAGCATGTCTTGCAATAGAAATATGCACTTCAGGGACACATACGTTTTTGTGGTGTCTGTAGTAGTTTCACTTTTTTCACTGTATTGTAATTGTGATTCACAATGCAGGAATTTTTGCAAATTATGACATTATATAGTAAATCAGTCCTTGAAACCGGATTTTAGTTTTCTAATATCAATCAGTAACTTGTTTACTTGAAAGATGCTTTTGCTACCACCTTTATTCTGCCCTGCTGTAAACCGCAACCTTATTTAATCAAGAGGTGTGGCAGTACAACTTCATCCCAGTGTGACAGACAACGTTTTTTTTCCCAGATGACTGTTGCTAGCATCATACAATAGATTTCTCTTTTGGGAAATACTAGTTTAGAAAGTGGAAATCAAGGTGGCTTCAGTGTGGATGATAGATGGGTAATGGGGGAGGTATGAAGACTCTTGACACCTGGAATTAGTTATTCATTAACTTTCCAGACAGACTAGAAACATGGGAGAGAGTTCTTCTGTGGATGAATCTGTGTTATCTTGCACCAGACCTCTACACTAAGTTTGGAAATTGAAGTATATGCTTACTTCATATGAAGTCTGCACAACCTTTGCGTTTTTAGGTTTTTTATATTCTGTGTCTTCTGGACATGGCTATGGAAATTGCAGGGTCATTGGGTTTGTATGTATAAACAAGATACAGGACTCTGAAGAACCATGGCATTTGATCTTTGTAAACTGAGAGTGTATGAATGCATGCTCCTATAAAAACCCTGAACTGCAAAAATCGTTTGTAGTGGGCTAGAGAGGCATTTGACAGATTACGTGCAAGTACATACATGTGTGTTTCATTATTTGATTGCCATAAACTGGTGTTTAAGTTGGCAGATATACTTATTAAATGCAAAGTACTTTGGCTGGCAGGATTACAGAATGCCAGAAGGAGAAAGAGACCAAATGCTTAGGGAGAAAGGCAGAGAATGTGTAACTTGTGGAAAGCATGGGTAAAGCCAGCAGAAAAAAAGTAGACTTAAATGTGCTTCCAATTTGTTCTATTGGGCATAAGTTGATATCCATACACAATTAAAAGCATGAAGTTCTCTCACTTCGGTATGAATTTAATGTTTTGGGAAATGCAGAGTTTTCTGTCATGTTAAGTACAATTTTGTCATCTGTTTGTAGCCTGTCAGAAATCTTTACTCCATGCTTATTTTCCTGATTAAAATAAATAAAAAAAAAGCAGCTCACTTTGAGACTTTACAAAGCACTGTCAGACCATGGCGTTAGTAGATGCTCTGAAGCTATGTTCTTAGTCTTGGTTAGCTTGATAAGACACTACAGTATTGGCTCCCAGTACATGTTATTTTTCTACATGTACTTTAGTGATATGTAATTCACAGCTATTTTTTTGAGGAAAAAAAAAACCAAAACAAACCAAAACCGAATCCAGTCTTTATACGTAGTACTTTAGTTCTAAACTACTCTGCAAGGTTTTGGAAACAGCTGCCAAACAAGTTGAGTATGCATGTCTAGCAAAGACTATGCCTGTGGCCTCACACTTTCTTGCTCGTATTGGGTCCCTTTGCAATGCAGGCAGTACAGATTGGAATATTTACTTGGTCCTTTGCATTATTTATTCCTAGCTGAATGTCATTAGAATAACCAGCCACCTTGTTCTGTCTCCTAAGATTTTTCAGTTTGAGAGCGAGGTTTGAAATGTGGGAAGCTGACTGGTGGAAAGCTGACTGATGTAGTGAAACACAAGAAAAAGAGAAGCAGAAGGGCTAGCTCCCCTGAGAGATCAAGAAATATGCTATTTAAAAACAACAAAAAAAACCCCAACAAACAAAGTGTTTCACTTAAAACAAGACCTAGATTTAGATGTTGCTCATACTGATTTCTCTAAAAGAGACTATTGGTGGTATATTTTCCGTGAAGCATTAGAACCGTTGGGAGGTGACAGGCTCCTGTTTATCAGTTCTGAGTCCTGCAAGAATTTAGGTACCTGGAAGTAGCGTAGCAGAGCTTACATGAGTTAGAGCAGCAGTCTACTGCATCAACCATTTTTGATGAGCTCTATCTTGTAAAAGCCCCAGTACAGTTCCCTGAAGATGCAATGACTGAGTTAATTAGGATACAAGTTTTTCCAGCATCACGCACAAGTTTAGAAGAGTAAAATTATGAGGAGATAGAAAGGTACTTGTGATATAGCAGGCAGTTCATGTGAACTACACTTAAAAACAGGGAGTCACAAGCCTGTTAGAAAAGTCAGGTCAGTTTAAAATTAATGCATTCCTCTTCCTTCTGTTCTTGACAGGGAACTGGTTTTCTGGAGTCAAGACTGGGAGTCAAGTAAAACATCCTTTCCCTTCTTGGCGCAGCCCAGATTTAAATAAATAAATAAATTCCTTTAAAAAGGTAAAATTAAATGAGAAAGGTGTTCCCCTCTGCTAGGGGCAAATGAAGGTAACTCTGGCTCTTTCTTTTGGGAAGATGACCAAGGGGTTCCTCTGGAGCACAATAACAAAACAAGACATGTAAGACTTCCTAATTTTTTTCCTTTTTTTTCTTTCCCTAGTAGGATAGCAGGAAAACAGCCAGGGTATACCTGGCCTTTTGACAGAACAGCTAATTCCCAGTCCTTGCTGGCCAGTGTGGAAGAAGGCTTACTCCTTCCAGCCAGTAACCTTTCAACCTCACAAACCTGCACTTAGTGAGTCGTAGCTGGAAGACCTTTTCACATGTTTGATCACATCTTGTGCAAGTCAGGGATGTATTTTCGCTCCTTTATTGCATCCTGTAATCATTCTGAAACAACTAAGTGTTTGTAGCTTTAAGCTCTGTTTGTACATATCTGGAAATAGAGATAGATGTATAGATAGATAGTGCCATTATATTTTAAGATGGGGATGGGTTCGTTAGACTAGCTAACTTTCTTGGCAGGATTGGGATGGTGGAAAAACTGTTTGGGACTTTTTATGTATGTGACGTCTAGAAGTACTATACACTTGTAGCACTTAAATATTCAACAGATCAGTATTTCTTGGTGTGCTCATTTATACATTCATTATTCCTCTAAGTTCAGAGGCAGTCACTTGAGCACTGATCTTGCTCCCCATTAATTTTTTGCAGGGAAATCAGAGAATGTCCACAACATGTTCACCTGTGCTGGAATAGGCCAGTGTATGATAACTGTCTGGTGGCAGAGGCAAGGAAGGGAAGCAGCAGGTCAGAGTGCTTCTTGCTCACCTCTTGAGTTTTTGTAGGGGACATAAAATGACGTTATGCCTCCTTGACTTCTTCCCTGGAAGGGCAGCTTTCATTTTGATCCACCTGAGTTAAAAAATCACAGGGAACATATTGTCAGTATGGTTTTTTATAGTTTGCACAGGCCCTCTGCAGTTTAAGCTTTCCAAGACCACTTACACAAATATTTTTTGTAGTTATTTCAGCCTCTTCTGCTCAGCCTCACACCTTCACAACACATGGCTTGTTTTCAAGAGGGACACATTTTTCTTGTAGACCCCAAGAAACTTTAAGACTGCAGGGTTTCATGGGGGTTGCAATAGGATTTCTCTGAGTTGGAGTGCTCAGAATTATGCTTGGGTTTTCTTGAAGAGAGGCTTTGCCTCTTGCTTTTAGTCTCTCTGCAAATGAATATTCCCAATGCAGACTGAAATCCTGTTCCATACCTCCTTACCCTGATTTCAGTTAATCTTTGGGTTGCAGATACTGATGTAAAAACATAGCCAGTTTTTAATGCTAGCTTTTCACTAGCACCATCTTTGTTATTTTAAAATCTTTTTTTTACACTTCCTATAAACACATTTTGCAGTATTTCATGGAATCATAGAATATCCTGAGTTGGAAGGGACCCATAAGGATCATCGAGTCCAACTCCTGGCTCCACACAGGATGAGCCCAACCAGAGCAGATGACTGAGAGCATTGGCCAGACACTTCTTGAACTCAGCCCAGCTCGGTGCGGTGACCACCTCCCTGGGGAGCCTGCTCCAGTGCCTGACCACCCTCTTGGTGAAGAACCTTTTCCCGATCTCCAGCCTAAACCTCCCCTGTCACAGCTTCATGCTGTTCTCTCGGGTTCTATTGCTGGTCACCAGAGGGAGGAGATCAGCGCCTGCCCCTTCTCTCCCCCGCAGGAGGAAGCTGTAGGCCGCCATGAGGTCTCCCCTCAGTCTCCTCTTCTCCAGGCTGAATAAACCAAGGGACTTCAGCCTCTCCTCATACGTCTTCCGCTCTAGACCCTTCACCAGCTGTTTTACCCTCCTTTGCACTCTCCCCAATAGCTTTGTCTTTCTTGTACTGTGGTGCCCAAATCTGCACCCAGTACTCGAGGTGAGGCCGCACGAGCGCAGGGCAGAGTGGGACAATCACGTTCCTACACCAGCTGGCAATGCTGTGCTTGATGCACCTCAGGATATGGTTGGCTTTTCTGGCAGCCCAGGCACACTGTTGACTATCTGAATTTCTGCAATGCAGTACGCTAGACAGTACACAAATGAAGGTCTTTGTTCAGTTGCAGTTAGTCAGGCAGTGAAGACCCTGACTGTTTTGTAAAGGTCCATGAAATTAATTTACTGCTTTAACTGCTAAGGTCTAAATTAAAGTTAGTTCAGCAAGGGGGTGTGAATAAACAGTGATTTATGAGGACAGGTCTTTAAGTTCATGCATTAGATACATGTACTTAATGTTCCGTGGCATCCTTTTTCTATAGTATCTTCAGAGTGTGAAATATATTGGAATGAGAAATCAATGCTGAGACTGCTATGTAGAGAAATCTCGACAGGTGTGTGATATGGGTCAAAATACCTTATTCATAGAGACCGGGAGTTTTCTTCTTCATCTGAAATTAAAGACGATGGTGGGATTAACTCTCTGTAGATCCAGGTCAAGAATTTCCTAATAATGTTGTTGTTTCTGTATCTATGTCAGATCAGCCCATGGTTTAATGGCTGTAAGGATTAACCTAGTTTTACTTTCTTACAAGATTGCCTTTCAGCATTACTGTATTTCTGCTACAGCTAGACCCCTAAGCTTTTTCTTTTTTTTTTTTTAAACCAGACCCCCAAAATTTTTTTTTTTTTTTTTTTTTTTTTTCCTTTCTTTCAGAGGAGGAAAAAGGCTTGCTTTGAAATACATTAGTTTCAGGAATAAAAAAGTCCTTCTGATGCTGGATTGCTGTTACCATTGTTTGCAACTTTTTTTTCTGAGTGATTGCTATACGCTCATTATTTTTAACTTTCTGTGTACTTATAAATGTTTCCCATAATCCCCAAAAGATGAAGGAACTGTTTTGGCTTTTATCTGTCAGCAGCTTCTGCCAGTACTTTTATGTAAATCTTCCAGATCTAAACAACTTGACTTCTCAAGCACAGTAATACACACTGTCTTTTCCTTGCAGTAGTGAAGAGCTTATTCTTTTCCTCTAGGCTGCTTGCCTATGCATAGTTTGAGGGGGGTTTGTTGGCATTTTTCCCCCCATTAGTTTCTCCACAGCAAAAAGGTAGCAAAACAAAGTATTGAGAACGAAACAACACACTGTCCTGATTTTTTTATGTATTATGATTATTGAATAAAAAGAATGTTTTAAAATATGCTTCTCGAGCAGAGTTACTATCACAAACTAGTGACGGCTTTGCATAAGAAACAGCTTCATAATAACAAGAAAAAGGAAACAGCAGGATGGAACAGGGGGTCCTTTACAGGTGGGACAGGTCATTCTGGAAAGAAGTCCAGCATCTCACAGTGAAGGTCCATCCAGCAATCCTAACTCAGTTACAATGAGCAGATGCTGCTGGAGCACCATCACTAACCATGACCATAGTTATGTGGAAAGGGAGTCGAGGTTGGTTAGTGCCAAAGTATTCAGGAGAAAATACATGTCACTGCTTTTTAGGAAAAATGGTTTCAGCATGGGAACTTGCTCTGTCTGTGAAGTTTTACCTACTGGAGGTTGTTGAAATAATCTCACCGTGACTCCACTGGCTGGCCTCAACCAAAATTTTCAAGTGCCTCTTGAGATGCACCTCAGCATTCCTTCTCTTAAAAGATAGGCAACTGTCTTTCTTTTATGTGACGAAGGTTTCCAGGAACAACTGAGTTTGTACTTCCTTCCCCAGTTGCTAGGAAGAACTTGAGAACAAGTTGTGGAGCAAAATACTTTTGCATGGGAAGCTGAGTTGAGATGAGATAATAGAAAATTCAGGTTTGAGGAGGAGAGTAAACGTGAGAATATGAACCTGCTGGACAGCTATGTGCCCTTGTACAATCTGGATGATGCTTCAGGTAATAGATACCTGAGCTTTTCAGCTGGGTTCTGTCCCTTGAGAGCACCAAACTGTGTGCTGAAATGAGCAGAATAATCTAATGGGAAAAATGCTATGTCATTATGTGGAAAGAGACGAAAGGAAGAACTGAAAAAGCACATGCCAGCCTTTGTTGTCTTAAGGGTGACTGCATTAAAATACTGTGTAAATGTATTAAGTTACTTACAGTCTTTTTAAAACAAAATTTTGCTTTTACTAGAGTTTCACTGTTACTTTAAAAAATAAAGTCTACAGTGCAGAAGTTAATAGAATATCATGGTTTTGATATCCTTGGGAAAGAAGAGGTAGAGTTTGTGGGAAGGCAGCTGGCATCAATTCTAAGAGATCACTTAGGTAATCATAAGACCGGTAAGGGAGATTTTATTTGTAGAGAACTATCGCAAGTTTGTTCAGATTCTGATAAGATCTCCTAGGTACTACTACTGCAATCTGGATGCTTAATGGCAACAGTAACCCTGAAGGGAACCTGAGAAGTAGATCACAAGATGCAGCTGCCAGTGGAATGTGCTGTTTGTCCTTACACCTGCACTATCCCACTACCTTTGAATATTCAGTGTCATATATTTTCCTTGATTCAAGTATGGTTTCATGTCAAACCACTGCCAGAAGCTGGAACAGTAAGTTTTTCATTGCCAGTTAGTATCTCTGAGAATTGGCAGAATTACTCAAATTCTTGCAGAGCTCAGCTCTTTTCTAGCCCTGGAGCAGGAGTCCTGGAGGAGGAGGCAATATAACAAGCCTCACTTAACAAAAAAGGCAATTCTTTGTACTTAATTGGGTCCAGCTTCTCAGCTGACCCTGTCCTGTCCCTCTCTTACTGTGACCTCTGTCATATCTCCTTGTCTGTAGGTGTGCAGTAACTTGGTACCCACACCACAGTTTACCTCTTACCTGCTAAAAACTACTCACAAGGGAACCTGCAGACATCAACATGAGACACCAAAATAGGTGTTGTCTTACTAAAATGGTTTCTCTGTCCTCTGAATCATGCTCTGAGGAGTGTGCTGGCTCGTTCTGCTTAGAGACAGTAACCTGCCCTTCCATTTCAAGTGATGCTCCTTGGGACAGTGAGAACACTGCTCCCGGCTGTGCTCCTCACACAGGGCTTGGGGTGATCCCAGAGAATGAGGGGTACAAGGGAATTATGCATCAGTCTGCCACTTCTCAGAACAGGGCTGCTCATTTAATTATGTTAATACTAATTGTAGATAGTTGCAGCCATTTCAAATCCTAAATTCAGTTCTAGTTTGAAAAGGAGTATTGCAAAAGCTCACCCATAGAGGGAAGCATAATACCATCTTTACGAGAGTCTTAACTGCAGCCTCCTTTTAAAAAATTATCTGTGCTTCGGTTGAAGCCAACAAAGAACATCTGTTGTCTTATTTATAGCTCCTATTTCTAAGAAGTATATTCTGTAGCAGATGAGAAAAGTACCTGACAGCTCATAATTCATAAAGTTACAGAGGTTTAATCTGATAGAATATTATGTACAGAATTCCCTCCCAGTACAGACAGTATCACTTCTCTTTCAACAGATGATAGAAACAGGGCTTTATGGAACATTAAATTAATAAGTGTGAAACATGATTAGCAGCCACTATTAAAAGTATTAAAACTATTATAAAGGAATATAGTACTTTACACCAAGTTGATTAGTGGGTTTATTTTCTCTACTTATTTCTGAAGCTAAACTTTCCTCAAGCCAGACACCATCCTTTTTTTGTTTCTCTCTCCACTTTGATTTTGATTTTGTCTTAGAGGAATTCTCTGTTGATTAAGGCAACATTTCTGTGACAAGCATTCATTTTTGTGTCAGAGAAAAGTAAAGAGACCCCAGGTTTTTTGGGGGGGAGAATTGGTATATTGTACTTTCTGTATCAAATCAGAGTTTTCTTCTGTCTAGTTCTGTCACCTATTGTTTATGGATTACTTCCTTGCACTAATCTGTATTTGTCTGGGGTTATTTCCCCTCTGTTCCCATAGTTCCCTCTTGTTCTCCATAGTCTTGAGAATGCAGCTGGTGCAACTTAATAAATTGGGATGAAGAGAGGAATTAGTTCTCCTGGCCCCCTAAATATCCTGCATAATCACCGTGCACATGGTATTTTATCAATCAGATCATTGCTTGCATGTATGTGCTGATAACCCTCAAAAATATCTAGGCAAAGTATTTGACTTGTCTCAGTTACAGCATTGATTTATACAGGTGACTATGTCTTTCTTGACATGTGTAGCCAGGATAAAATGAGATAACATTCAGTTTTTATTCTGACCCTCCTAGACTCAGTGGGTTGGAGCATAAATGGCCTAATTATAATTTACATATGTTTATTCTCTGCAAAAATGACTGCCTGGCCTTATTCTTTAAAGTGCCACATGTAGTAAGTTGTGTACTTTTTCTCCAAAAATCAGTTTGAAATGCCCTTTTTCAAGCTTATAGTTGATGTTGCCAGTACCTACCTCGCACAGACGATTCTAGAGTTGCTGACTTTGCATTTTGGGCAGTACGGTGGGACTGACTACAGTTCAGAAGGTGCTGCTGGTGAGAACTCCTGCAGTTGTCATCCTTTGGAATAAGTCCCTTGGAAAAGTTTCTGTCACTCTTTATCATTGTTGTAGGATCACAGCAGAAATCTGGATGCTTTAAAAAGCTATTTGAAATCCAGAACCATATTAACAGAACGCTGTTTATCCATGAGGGTTAAATGTTGTCATCGAGATGGCCGAGGAAGGGTGTTTCTGCTTTGTTCAGGTGTTTCTCCATTGAAGATGAAGGAAAAAAAGGAGTGACAGCTGATGTGATAAACCTTTTTTTCAGAGTACAGATCTGTATTTCCGTCTGTGTCTAAAATCTTCAGTGTACTATTAACAGAGAACATCTGAATGAAGTTGTCACTTCGTCCTCTAGTTCGTACCCGCCTTCTGCTGACCGATGGAAGAACTAGACTGTGCTGGCCACATGGAATTGAAGGATTTTAGAATTGACAGTATTTCCATCCAGCTTCCCGATTATACTCCAGTCACATAAGGTCACCACCAGGCATCATTTCCATATTCCTTTTCATAGCTCTGGGTCATTCGTGTCGCAATAAATCTTGTCTCACAGACATGCCTCCATGAAAATGGAGTTATTGTGGCCCACCAAAAGCTGATAGTGTTGGTGGGCCAGACCATTCCTTTTTCTAGTGCTGGAATAGTCTTCACCTCTCTTCATTTCTCCTGCATCTAGTCTCCTTTGGCTGCCAAGGCTTCTGCGGTATTCTGAGTCCACAGTCTGCCTGTTTGACGACATCTGATAAAAATAAATGACAAGTAATAGTAGACAGACTTATTAAGCCACTTGTAATGATGTGTCAAATTCAGTGAAGCTTAAATCACTTTCATATTTTTCCATGAATAGCATTGTCTTTTAAAATCTTTTTAATAAAACCTGTACTGGAGAAGATGGTTGAACCTTGAATGACTCTTCCTCCTGCCACTTTCAGTGATGTTCGCAGCTTCTAGAATAATTTAACTATAGACAAAACCATCTCAGGTCGGATAGGGTCTAAGGAGAGGTATTTTTCTCTTCCAACAGTTGCAACCGAATTTACTATCTATTGCAGTCCTCAGTTTATCTGAGAGACACAGTGAAATCAACTTCTTTGACTTTCCTCTTACCTTCTTGTCTATCTTTCACCCTTGCCCGGTGAAAACCTTTTGCTAATAGCAACTGAGCAGTTCTGGACACACTATTTGCCTGTTGTTTTGGTAAATGTGTTTAGGCTCTCTGAAATCACCAAGACAAGGTTACGGTCCTTAAATCTCAGAGTGAATTTCTCTCTCGTTGTATTTAATACCAGACTCATCTTTTTCTGTCTTGTTCTGGCATTGAACCCGAAGCACGGATCTCTATGGAAACTTTCTCTGTAGGGTTTAGGGTTCGGAGTGGTTTTGACCTTTCTTACTGTTCTATTGAGAGTTTCTGCAGGAACTTGCTACTTCTTAAGACTATAAAGAAACATAAAGTGGACCATGAAAAGACCTCTCGCAAGAAGTTCGGGGCTTTGTGTCAATAGAAGTCATTTCACTCTCTAACAGGTTGTGTGACCTTTCTTCCCCAGCTGAGGAAAGCAGGTCCTGAGGGGGCTGCAATGGCTTGGAGCTCTGCATCTGGACCAGCTGCCGCTGCGGGGCCGTGAGAAGCATCAGGCCATGCCATCACCCATGCACAGGCACCTCATGGTGCTTTCCAGTGTTAGGGGGTCCGAACTCGTGGTACCACAGGCATGGCTTTTGGTGCGTTCTCAGTGCAGTCTCCTGAAGCGCTGCTGGCTCTGGTATGGGGGTCACGCACAGTCAGCACGCAGGCGTACACAGGACTGCCTCAATTCATACCACTGCCTTAAAGGCTGCACAGGAATGCCAAAAATATCCTTATTTCCAATTCTTCACTTGAATTTGACATATACTGATGAGATTAAATTCAACCATTATGGATCCTTACTGAAATTCAGATTCTGTTTCAAGGAAGATAGGTGATAATAGTGGAACATTTTTTGAATTCCATTTCCCATACCTAGTAGAGTATGTAACACTGAAATAACACCATTTCAATCAAGAAGGCAAGCTCCCACATCTCCCAGAATTTTCACTAGGAAGCTAGGTGTTGAACTTTGTGGAAAACCCTCCATTGTCCACTACTTGTCATGCATTATGCCACTGATGGTGCCATTAGCAAAAGTGTTTTAGGTGCTCGATGAGCCATTGTTTCTTCATAGTTTACTGGCTCATCTTGTTGGAGGTGTTACCACAACTTGCTTAGCAATGACCCTTGCTTTTGCATTTCTTCTTCTGCATTAACATGCTTACATTTACTATAGTTAATTTCAGTGCTGGTCAAGGCATTCATGTGTGAACATACTGTGTGACTTTAAAGCAACAATGTCTGTAAATCTCTTAATGCATAGTTCGCTACGTTACTGAATACCGTTGCATGGATAAAGAGTATATCTGCATGCACATAAGCTAATTATGATCATCTTAAGACCTGAGTGCTCGAATGTTAGACTTTTATGTAGAGCTGTGTTGTCATCGAATGCAATATGTATGCACAAACTTAAATGCCATTTCTGAAAAAAGAACAACATACATCGAGTAATTTTGACTCAAATCTAAATTCAAGTAGTGTTAGTGTGTAGCTCCTGTAAAATAATTAGAAATTAAACTCCTTTCCATGGTGTGTATTGCTACATTTTTAGTTATGGTTTTTTTAATATATATATATATATATTAATTTTCATTCTTCTTCTAGCCTTAATGAAAGATTTGGCTCAGAAGCATCTGAAGCCAAATTCCAGCTTTAAATTTCCACTGGTCCTTGCCAGGTGCTAAGTACTGAAGTATCTTTTTTTACTGAGAACCCTTCCAAAAGGTGCAGCTGTGTGCTGGTTTCATCTTGCACTTTGTAGCAGTGTTGGCAACCCTTGAACGCAAGGTATGCTCTCATCTCCCACACGTTGCCATTGCCTTAAAGCTGTTCAGGCCTGTCTGTATCAGGGAGAGGGAAGAGTTTGCAGATTGGAGCGAACCCTGACTTGTGGTTCGTCTCATTGGTTCTCACTCTGTCAAGGTAAAAATAGAGCTAGTGGAAAATCCAGCTTTTATCATGTGTCATCAGAAGCTTCCTTACTATCTGAAGACCCACTACCAGACTTGTGACTGAAAAGAAGACATGAGAACTGTATGACGGCTTTTCAGAACCTTAATATTTTGGAGACTCTGGAATTCCAAAAAAATTACAGAAAGTTGGAGGGAAAATGATTACTTTAAGTGAAAAACTGATACTGGATTGTAGCAAAGGAATCTACAAAGTTGCTCAGATTCTTAAGAGCGGATTTGGTTCTCCAAACCTCTGTGCTGTGCTGCAGCATGCTTCAAAGCAAAGAATGCTTTTGAAATCAGGTACTGAATGCAGGTTGCATCCTTTTGTTTCCTTCTGTTTTACTAAAACTGCCCTATCTAAAAAGTTTTCCTTTCCTTCTGTAGATCTTAATACGCATGCTGAGTTTTCTTCTGCAACAGCTAATCTAGAATCAGAACTTCTTCAAGGATATCTTGTATTCTGGCTCTGGGAGTCAAAGTGTTTTTTTTCCAAAAGCACGTTCTGTTAATTTTAGCCTCTGCCATTTCCTCACAGTACTTTACAACTGAAGAGCACTGTTCCCAAATTGGCTGTCTTCTGTGTAAATCTTTTAAACTGGCTTCAGTTCTATAAGTAGTTAAGCCTTTTTTTTTCTAACAGATGTGTGTTTCGTGAGACTTTTTGCTTTTAAATGAACATAATTTTCTATTTTGTGAAAAAGTTGTGCAGTTTAAAGTACAAATTAGCATGATGCTGTGAGTTAATTATATTGGGGATGGCACAATGAGTAGGAAATCCTAGAACAGTTGGGAGGTAAAGTGATTTTAGTTTGTTAATGCCATCTCCTACATGCTAATGAAGTGAATGTTTTTTTCCACGTTGCTGAGCACTGTAACTGTGTATTCTTCTGCCATTGCTGTGTTGAACATAACCCCATGTTTTGTACCTGCCATTGTGCGTGTGCTGGTGGCCTTTTGCTTCAGAGCTTATACCTCACCAGTGTGTGCGTAGTATTAAAAGAGAGGTGAGTGTCCTGAGTTTTTAGTCAAATATACAAGTGTTTCACAGTTTATATGGAATAGTTTGTCGTTATTTTAAAGGCTCTCATCATATCTAAAAGTTGAGTATTGTCTCTGGTAGATAGAAGTTTCCAGTTTTGGAGAAAAGGAATGGGGTATAGGGAGGAAGAGACATCAGAAATTGTCGAATTCCTAAAATTTTAGTATTTTTTCAATTGCATATTTTAGGGTAGCAGAGAGGTGTTGGAAATCTTTCCTTTTAACCAGTGTAACATTTACTTTACATACATCTATTCTGTAGCTTCCAAAAGCCTTTCAGTTTCACTAAGAATATTATTGATCCAAGAATATTGTACAACAAAGAGATGCAATAACAGGTTATGGTACAAACCTAGTTTATAAGCTAAGATCCTGCTTAAAGTATAGATGAAACGCGTGGAGCATCAGGTGGGTTGCAGGATGCTTCAGTAATCTGGGAAAGGTCTACTTTCCACCTCGTTCTTTACGTCCCATGGAGACAAACTGTTTTCTGTAGTGTCTTCCTTCACCCTGCAAGGGCTTCTTTCCATGAACTGAAATCTTCCTCTGACACTGGGTTGTTGGTTTTGCTTTGCTTGGACTCCATCCCTCATGTAGAAAATCTAAATTTAGTTGGAAGTGAAATTCTTTTTCTAAATACACCTTGTTTATAAGTATTTGGAGTGTATCTCTTGCCATAATATCAAAGCAAGCTTTGGTTAGTGCAAGAAAACATCATTCTTTCTGCTGCTCAGTAGCCTGGATATACCATCCCTGAACTGCCAAGCTGTCACCTGAAATGTTTCAAATGTCTGTCAGGTTTGACTTCTGTCCTCTGTCTCTATTTCTTGTTCATTGTTTCTCCTTTCTTTCTTCAGTTTCAGTTTAGACTTGACTTTTGCTGCATGCTGCCTTAAGCTGGAATTGAGTTGAGTGTCTTTATTCGGAGATGATGCAATTGCATCACTGTTATGCAAGAGGAAGAAAGATAGTTAATGTAACTAGCTACTTAAGGGAGCAGAAAGTTACTCTCTTAATTAAAAATATGTAAACTATGTTCTTAAAACCCGTCCTTCCTCTGCTACTATGTAAGGGATGCATTTTATGACCTTAGCATTCTGTGAATCTGTTAGTATCTCATAGTTTTAGTATTTTCATAAAAGACCCTTTGATATGACTCTGATCTGATCTTTCATTTATTCTTTTAATAAATTTGCCCTCATCATGAGATAGGTTCATAGTTTTGCTATGAAAAGGAACTATTTGATCAGAATATCACAAATCAAATGGTCCGTATTTCAGCATGCCTCAGCAGAGGCTGTTGGAGTGCAGCATCTTCCATTTGAGCCCAACTTGCATTTGATAAAGCAGATACAGTGTTAAGCTAAAAGAGGTGTTCGATGGAACCCGAAGGTGATTTGAAGTTGTGAAGAGATAAAGACTCAAGTCTTCCCTCAGTAGCTTGTTCTGCCTTAATCACTATACTTGGAGATATGCTGGTCAGCTACGCCTATATAACATATGCATTCTTTGAATTTAGCTTTTAACCACAGTGTTATTCTAAGTCAACTATCTGACAAAACGTTAGAGTTTGTTATGTCTACTCATTTGCATTTTTCAGCTAACTATGGTGCCACCAAGGAAGGAAGTAGTGTGGTTTTCAACAGAACCTGTCCTCTAAAAAGCTATGCAGACAGCCCTTAGTTACAGTGCTGTCTTTTATTGATTTATCATATGAGTGTAGTATCAGGTTTTTCTTTATTTTGCCCAGGACAGACAATGTAACTAGCATGTATTCATCTTACTACTTCTTTCAGAGTGCGGATCAAGCATTAGAACTCTTTTGATCCCCGGCAATTGCTCTGATTTTCCACAAGTCATTAAAAAGTAACATCAGCAGACCAGAGATCTGCTTAGGCAACACTTCTGGAACTCCTGATTGCTCATTTCCTCAGCCTCCTAAGTTAAACTGTTATGACTAACAAACCTTTTTCTAATGTCCTTCTCAGTTATGAATGGACTGGAAAGTATTCCTTCACTATCATATGAGCATTCTGCTTATCTTTTCAAGGAACATGTCTCAGTATCCCAGTATGTTCCGCTTCTGTTACTAGTTCGTAAATAATGACTATTTATTGTCTTTCATTTCTCTCCTGAGTTTTTTACACTTCCGAACTTGTTCTGTAGCTTCCTTGCTGTCTTACGACTTTTAATTGTTTGCATTTTTAGAATGTGACATAATTGTTGCTGCCAAAATAGGGTGAATTCTCAGCCAAAATTTTCTTCTTTCTCTTTCTCAGTTGACATGTATTTAATTTTTTGGCTATCTCAAAGTTTTTCATTAAAAATTCTCTTCGTATTTTGCTACTTTGGTTTGTTTTTTTCTTTTTCTCCTTCTATTTAGTTGTCCTCATAATTTTGTTCAGTTTCACTCTTCTAGAAATAAGGTGTGTGCATGTATGTATACCTGTGCATGCAGGCACATATGTGCATGCGTGATTAAGAATTGCTTGCTATTTGTCCATGGTGAATTTAATCAGGCAGAGATCACCATCACTTAGGCAACTGGTAACTTCTGCTTCAGTGATTCAGTTTTGTTTATCAATCATAATCCATCAGACTGTGTCAGATGTTTCTGGCAGTAGTTTAATAATACCTTTATGTAAACATTCTTGCTTTCCAAGAGTTAAACAGGACTGCTCTAAAACTGTTGAATTACTCTTTTGGCAAAAATAGTCCATTTACAAATAGATCATCCCTCACATCACAGAGCCAGAACATTCCTTTATACAGCGTGTTCTCTCCATGAAGAAACTGGATTGCGTGAAAACTGACTTTGTATAAAATCCATATGCAGGTTTGTTTGAATCTGCAGAATGTTCCTTTTTGCATATACCACTATTTATTCTTAACCAGTCATTGTAGAAAAGAGACTTCTTTTTTCAAGAAGACTATGCTGTTAATTGTATTAAGCGTAAAAACTGAAAGCAAATAGAAGTTACGGAACGTCAGTATGAGTGTGAAATGCTTGTTTCTTGTAAATGGTTCAGATCAAGATTTTTTACTTTCATCCTTGCACTGTGTTTCTGCCCATCTGTAAACTGCAAACTTTCATTGTTTTCTTTTCCTAGGCTGTTATGGAGAGTTATTCTAGGACTGACTAAAAGGTCCCTAAAAGAAAATGCTATAAAAATGCAATTTTCATCATTTTTATTCAGCTTTCTGATTACTCGTGGAGGGTTCTCGTTTAGGCCTGGCAAGTGGGCTGTTTGTTCTATACTTAAAAATTAACTGTTTGCATTATATGCCATGACTTTCGTAAGCAGAAATTGCATTCAACTGGAGCTTGGCTAATTTTTCTTCTTTTTCTTTTATAGCTTTTTCACTCCCAGATCTTATGGAGCAGTTTGCACCTCCTGATATTGCTCCGCCAATTCTTATCAAGATAGTGGAGACAATTGAGAAGAAAGGTAGGCTAAAGAATGATTTATCAAGGTTCTTTGTTACTTATGTGAGTCAAGAATGCAAAATCAGATCCAGAGCTGGCATCTCCTCTTTCTAGAACTGCTAATGCATCACATTACTCAACAAATATGAAATAATCTCATTTAAGGTTTGATGCATTGGCTTCTGCTCAGTAGAGGCTACGTGGACTGTAGGAGCAAAACCAAAGCTTACCTCAAATGACATTTAATAACTCAAGTACTATAAGTATTATTGAAAGGTAAGGGAGAAGGGTTTGGTATTGCTTTGTTTTCCAACCAATAAGCATCCTAAGTTGGTTATGGAAATGACATCATAACATTGAATTGGATACACAGCCACAAATAACATTTTGCCCCAAAGAGGAGGAAAAAAGAGAATTAAGTACAAAAAAGTTACAAGAACTGGTTTCATACTTGAGGAGCCAGTTCTTTGTTACTGCTGTATGCTCAGCCAGCCAGTGTTCTTTTTTATGATTTTTTGCTGTCCTGCTTTCCCATGTTGTAGTCTTTACATCCTTTTGAGGATTTCCCCTTTCTTTTGCTATGTCCTACCTCTTTTGCCCTATTTCTGTCCTCCTGGCTCTTCCTCTGATGTCACCTTCATAGTCCTGGTGAGGTAAGGAGTAGCTCCGTGAGTCCTGCACATTCCGTGGCCCTACAGCCAGGGAGTGAGAGGAAAAGTGGTATCCTGATCAGACTCAGGCTGCTGTCCTTGGGTACCTCGGTTCTCACGTACTGCCCTGACACTTCACGGGAACATAAGCCTTTCCTGAATGACTAGGAGCTTGCTAATACCAACGGGAAAGCATTTAGCATTTAGCAAGAGTTTTCATAAGCAACCACTGATTCCAGGAAACGCCACTGATACTATTAAACTGCTGGTGCTCTGCATCCCTGGGTATGGTCTCTTTCCTTGTGCCTTCTCTGTTTTCTCTGAAGTAGGGAAGTTATAAACAGTATCTTTCACATGGAAACACTGTATTGGTGCTTTCATGTGACATACACAGACATTTTCTGTGTACGCCAGTGATGTAACACTCACCCTACATACGCTGTGAAGTTATGGGCTCTGTGGATCGTCAAAGGCAACCTAAGAGTTACCTGTATCGTAGGAGGGGCTCACTGTCTGTGTTGACTGCATAGGGTGCTGAAGGTTGGGCACACTTGTAACTTAGAAGTCTCAGTTAAATCTATAAAACTGATTAGGGTGTGTCAGAACTTCTGTCATGTGCCTGTCCCGTTCCTGTGGGGCGGCCTGACTCAGGTTGCTCACTTCTTACCCACCTGAATGACCTGGCCTTTCCAGCTGGCTTGTAGAGGGTAAGGGAAGATCTGGCTCCCATGTTGCTCCTGCAAGCTGTTTTGTTCCCTGGACTTCATGAATCTGTTTCCTAGTCCTGGCCTTCTACAGCCCGCTGTGAAGAGTTCTACAGAATACGTGGGACTGCTGGCATCTCTGATCTTCCTTGGCCAGCTCTTTTACAGACCCAGCAGTTTGCATGTACAAAGACATGTCTTACAGCCTTAAAAAGCAATCTCATTCCATAGTGTGGTAGGTGGATGGTGGTGGGAGAATGTTGCTAATTTATACTGTCAGTACTCATTTGAATGAAACAGAAGTATGTTGTGTCATGGCAACAGTCACTGGCATATCTATGTATCCCATTGATTTTGTTTTGAAGGTCTGGAGTGCTCAACTTTGTATGGAACACAAGGCTCAAGCAGCTCAGCAGAATTAAGACAAATTCTTGAATGTGGTAAGTGCAGTTTTCTTCTTTAAAGCACTTGACATGTTTTGTGGTCAGACTGCTCTTTTCTTTGTTCCCCTACTCAGCTTCTATATACCTGTTCTGGTTCTGAATAATGTAATATGAAAAAGGTGAATAAAAGTAAAAAAGATTTCTAACTTTTATACTTTATATGAAAGATATTTTTCACTTTTACAGGTTCATTTTTCCTGACTCTACTGTATGTTTGGTTTGGTTTTTTTTCCGAGAAAATTATTTTAATCGTTTCTTGCTCACTTGCCTCTTGAAGGACTGACAATCTAGCTGAGCAGACCAAACCAAGATGTTTTGTTTAGAAGCAGCATAAAGATACCATATTCCTGTAAGGCTGCAGATTATTATTTTGTAAATAAATGGCCATTTGTTTACATACAGTTCTGTGCATGCATTTTTTTGCTCCACGAAAAGGTGGAGAGGCAATAGCTGCACATTCCCTGCCTGCTACAGAGATGGTGCTGGAAGGGAAGGAGAGAATTGAATTAATGTTGTAGTAGGCTGGGTTCTCAGGTTTTGGACAGTAAAATGCAGCTACACCACTAACACCACATCACCATTCAAGTTTCCTGAAATATATTTCCTTCTGGTTTTGGTACTCTTATTTCTACTTCAGGTCCGAATATACTGGCATGGCAGCACTCGGTTGCAGCATGAGAGAGCAGGAGCTTTTGTAGGAAGAGTGCGTAACCACGCCTTTGCGTGCTGGAGTGCAGTGTGGGGTGTGAGCTTCCACTTGCATAAAGGAGCACAAAAATAAAAGGGTTAGAAAATGAAACTGTTTACGTGCCATGCCGCCAAAAGGACAAAGAAAGCAAACTCAAACTGTGAATTAGCTCTCTTCATTTTTAGTAATTGCAAATATTACCAAAATGAACAAGAGATGATACTATGAGTTGTCTGTTCCTGCAAATCAAGAGAGCATCCTGTCCTCTGCTGATCGTGGTGGGAGTGCAAAAGTATATGAGTGCAGCAAGCAGGGAGAGTAGATACGTACATGGTGCTAGCAGCCTAAGAGATATTTTTAGTATTGTAAGTACATTTTTCGATCCAGAAAATCCAGTTTTCCTATGCCACCAATATCACTGTATCTCTTAATTTATCTGAATCCCCTTTTAAGTCTCTAAACTGAGGTACACTTTTATGAAAGGTTCATCTATCTCCAGAGATCAAAAACATGTGGTTTACATGTATTCTTATTTAAAATGTAATTAGAGTTGAGAAAACAAAACAGGACTTCACCCTTTAGTAACAATGTATCTTTCTGAGTTCTCTTTAAGATAGGATCAGGATCTTCCAGGACATAGATGCAGTGGGTGTTGGGATACATGGATACAGACAGACTTCATCTGCTCTGCCTACTCTCTTTGAATTCGCAGAGTTGGCTTTGGTCTCAAAGCTGTGAACTGCATTAGGATGCTGTTCTGGTTATGGTTAAAATGCACTCCATATTAATTGGATAACTGCCTGTTAGCTTCAGCACAGTGCTATCTAGCTCCACAATCAAAGCTGACTTATATCTGGCCAGCTCGGCAGATGGAAGAGTTCAGATCCGTTTATGACATTACACCCAAAGAGTTCAGAGTACCGCAAGTTTATTCTTACTCATGTATTCATTATAGTAATTTGGGATACACTTCAGAGAATGGGTCAACACTGAAAGAATCAGAATTTAACTTGGTTTATGAAGCAAAAAACATCCTGTGAGCAAGCAAACTAATGAAAAGTATTTCTTATGAATTTGTGGTTGAATTCTCTGATACATAATTACTGTCGTAGAATTCATACCTACACTGCAAGATTTTTATCATCTGAGCCATTCATACTGTCTTTTTTGTCATGTAAATTCTTTGGTGTCTGATAAGAATTGAGCTCATACTGCAAACTTTCCTTTTGGGAAAACAGAAAGCAGGTGAAGGAGCACTAAGTTTCTCAGTTCCCCTTCTTGACTGCCTTTTTTCACAGTACATGTAGACACACCACGTATCTGATTCCTCTACCTCCCTGTTGAATTTGTTTTAAACTGGTGAAATAGGTTCAGGAGTTATTTTACAGGGGACGTTGCTAGCCTAGAAAGTTGGTCAGCATTAATACCTCTAAATTTTTGTACCAAATGTGGATCTTTGTAAACATTTAGGACTTTACTGCACCAGAGTTTCATGTTTTAAGATGAACCCTAATCTTGCATGCACTAAGTAAGTATTCATTGATTTTCCTGTTTTTATTTTTGCTGCTGATATTCCTTGCGCTGATGCTAACAAGTAGTCCTTCATGTGACACTCCCAAACTTTAGCCAAAGTTATAACTATCCTCGAAGGATATCAGGTTTTACAAGATAAATCCTAACAGCTGCATAAAACACCAAACAATCAGTTCTGCATGCGTATATTTGTTTTGACTTACTCGCATAAATATTTACAGACTTGGAGCCCCAAGTTGTTAATCAAACTTACACTCATAATAGAAGTAGCTACCAGTCAAGAAGTTGCATTTGCCCAAACCCTTGATTAATACTTACTTCTAACACAAAATATTTACAGGTGAAACAGAGACCTGTTAAAAATACTCTGATGTGCCATAACATTGCCAACATGCAGCTAGTCACTACTGTTATTCTGAGTTCAGCCTTGCACTGTGTGTGACAGAAGGCCACGCACAGCTGCGGAAGCCATTTGGTTTATCGCATGCCAAAGGCTTGGGCATGGTGTTGAGCATTGTGTGTTCTTCATCTCAGAGAAAATTTCTTGGTGAATTCATCCTTTCTTACGAGTTGTTCCCTGTAAACCAGATAAAAGTTAGCAGGTTTGGCTTCATATAAAGCCGTAATATCACAAGCCTGTGTATTTTTTCCAGTTTCTAATGTCTAAAAAATATGTTGTTCTTTCCCTTTTTAGATGCCTCTTCTTTGGATTTAGAGACATTTGATGTGCACACTTTATCAGATGCTCTCAAGAGGTATCTCCTTGACCTGCCAAATCCCATCATTCCAGCAGCTGTTTATAATGACATGATTTCTGCAGCTCAAGGTATGATTATCACATTATTTCGAACATCAGACAAAAAAGCTTTTATTAGGATGCTGAATATCCAGTGATCCAGCTGTCACCCACAGAATAGGAAACATTCTGCACTTGGCAACATCTCAGAAAACGTATATACCTTCACTGCTTTTGATGAAAGCTGTTTCAATTCAGATCTAGACATGCATTATTTACTTATCTATTTCGGTAAACATAATGGAAAATATAAGGGATAACACAGTTCTCTTCGTTTTAGTCAGTAGAATGACTATAGAAAAACTGGGGGGAAAATCAAGGACTTATCTGTATGCAGAAAGCTAATTTTTAACTTTTTATCAGTGCTGACAAAGTAAATGTATTAGAGGTCATGGTGTTCTGCAGTATGTTGGGAGTTGCAGATTATGAAGTGAGAAATACATGCATGTAAGATTCATCATCTGCAGTGGTCATTTCAAACAAGTACAGCTTATAGGCTTTCAGCACGTGAATCAAGTATTCTGTTGTATATCACAGGACAGGATATTGTGACTGCTAACCTTCAAAGTTAGAACAGCACCTGTGAGACTTAATCTAGTGCATCTCAGAATTACCCAATCATGTGTGACGTTAAACACAAGACAGACTTCTACCAGTACACTCTGAACACATTGTGGTTTTTACCAAAATGCGTATCTGTTTCCATTTGACTTTTAAATACTTGTTCTTTACTCTTTCTTGAGCATTTCTCTTTTTTCAAAAGAGGAAAGAAGTCTTACGGCACTAAAGAAGAACAGAATAATTTTCTTTCTGTAAAACTCATGCTTCCAAAGGAGTCATATACAGTTTCATTTTACTTATTGAATGTTCCTGTGCTGATACCAAGAGCCTTTTATCTGTTTGCTTGCAGAAGTGCAGAGCTCAGAGGAGTATGCTCAGTTACTGAAGAAACTCATCAAATCTCCAAATATACCTCCCCAGTATTGGCTCACACTCCAGTATTTGCTCAAACATTTCCTCAGAGTTTGTCAAGCCTCCAGCAAAAATCTCTTGAATGCAAGGTCTCTGGCTGAAATTTTCAGCCCTCTGCTTTTCAAATTCCAGGTAGCAAGGTATGTGGGTCATCTTTATTACATTTTCTACTGTAAGTATGTGTTCGTAGTATACAACAGTAAGTTTAATGAATTAAATTTCTGACCTGACTTCTAATGTGGAGGGCATTGCTGTAATTTTTTTCAAATGCTTTTTGAATAATTCTAATGTAAATGTTTACATTTTTCCTAGTTCTTACTGTCTAATCCATCTCTTGCAGCTCTGATAATACTGAACACCACATAAAAATCCTAGAGGTTTTAATCACAAGTGAGTGGAATGAGAGACAGCCTGTACCAGGTAAAAACTATTTTTGATTTAAAAGTTATATACCGTTGTTTTCTTAAATATTAAAACTCAACTTAAGGATAGTAAATACTCACTGGTTTTCTTTTTTAATCAAACTTTATGCAAAAGTGCATAATTACAGAAGTAGAAGTTGTTTATATGTTCTATAGTGGCGTGAAACATTTGGTTTTTTAAAAATTGTCTTTTTCACTAAAATTATTTCAGTACCCATACTTTGTACAGCCTTAGGACTTTCATTTATCTTTCAGTAAACGGTCAATAGAAATTTGTGAATTTTTAACACCTGTAAACCAATAGAATGCATATCATACAGTGGTGGTGGTGTAAATTCTGGAGATTTTATTTAAGTCTCACTCTATTCCCAGGCAAATTTTCTTAGAACTATAATACCCCTTAGAGATCATTGGAAGACAGTAAGGTTTCCCCTTTATTTACTTATATCTATTTTTTAATCCAGAGACTTCAAAAATTTATTTATCAGTATCAATAAACAACATGGAAAATATTAAAACCCCACTCAGGAAAGTTAGATTACACTTGTAGATTATAACTTGTAGCTAGTTAGCATCTAATTTTGTCAACAAACAGTAAAACCCACTTCTAATGTATGCAAAAATCCCCATTTCTAAATCACATATTTGGTAGGAGCAAGACAGAATAGCTAACAATGTGCAAAGGAGACTATTAACACAGGGTAACTTTAGGTGTTAACTTAAAGTAATTCCTTTTACAGCTTATTAACAGAGAATATCCATACAAAGGACAGGGTGATGGTGAACAGAACAGTGGGCAGGCTTTAGCTCTCCCACCTCTCTATTCAAAGTACAAAGTAAAGTTCATGGTAGTAGGATTTGTAGGGCTGAGTAAGATTTGAAGAGCCTAGAGCACAGCGGCAGAAAAACAGCAGCAAAAAAATGCCTTCCGTCTCGTATTTCAGGTAGGTGCATTGTATAATGCCCTTCATCAACTAGTGAAGATTAATTTAAAATGGCTAAGGCTTTTATTCCTATTTCCTTTTCCAGCCTTGCCAGCTCTGTTAGTTCTGGACCTTTCCCTAACGTTTAGTGTACATCTGTTTTCAGCTAGCTTATAGCTAACTGGTTTTGTTCAATTTTGCCAAAATAGTTAAGCAGGCATTTCCAGAACCACTGTGTATTTTTCCTCCTAATAAAGCATAACAACCAAGAGAGTCTAAACTTTTAAAGACTATTTGTTCTATTTTTCAAGAATCAAAAATAACTGCTAACTGTTAAAGAATTATTTTTTGCCACCTGTTATAAGCCTTAAAAAGAAAAATACGTTCTTAAATCCTGTAGTATTCTAAAGAGTTTGCTAATAGCATTTTTTAGGTGGTATGTTTGCAAATGCTTACAGAGTATGTAAATTTATATGGCTAGAGGCACTGATTGGGAGGTTACAACGGTAGGGTCAACAGCAAGAGTTTCTTAAGTTGCACTTAAGAGCACTTGGTTACATATCACCCTGGGTTGCTTCATAGGAGGAAAGTATAAAAGTGAAATGTGTTGATGTTAGAACTATTAATGAGGACAAGGAGTTTAGTCATCTTGAGAGTATCATTAGGGCGCCTGAAGAAATGTTGCTGTATCCATCAGATTTATAGGGCTTGACACTACATTATTAACAACTACATTAATAATTATAATCTAACAGCTGCTTGTTTTTAAAATTGCTTCTGAATTAATTTTTTGTAGTGCAGTAGTTTATTTTGATGATCCTCCTGGGATTTCTCATATGATCTGTTACAAAAATAGAACTCCTTCCCTGTGCATTTCAAAGTCCATCCTGGGCAATGAAATGGTTTTTAGAACATTTGCACATCTATTAATACGCTGAAAAAAACCCGCAGATACAAATTTTCAAGCTTTGTAGTCTATAGTTAGCTAGCCTCTGCTCTTAGGCCTGTAAAGCACTTGAGTAATTTTCAAAAGTTGAGTTTTAATAGCATGTTATGTAAGTTTACAGGATTAGAACAGCAAAATCACTTAGTGAGCTGATCATGTGAAGTGCTCTGTTTTTACACTTCTCGTAGAAGAGTCTAAGATATATTTTTCAAATTACCAACTTCAAGATTATTGTTTGTAGTTGGCTTGAGTTTCCAGAAAAATTGTTTAGAGACGTTGTAATAAAAGAAAGATACCTAGATAAGATAACGCGTTTGTCATGTAAGTGTTCTGAGAATGACAATCCGTAATAGAATTTCAAAAGTGCAGAAGAGATTTTAAGCAGAAATAATCTTACTTGTTGAAAATAACGTAATAAGTCATAAAAGGGAAGCCAATGCTGCCAGGTTTCTTCTCTTTTTTTCACAGGCTGGAGTGATAGCTTCCTTCTTCCTTTTTTTTTTTTTCTGTTATTCTCAAGCCTGGGTGAAAACATTCTATCTAAAACAAGCTGTGCATGAAGTTTTAGTGGTATCTTATGCAGTACATAGATACTTTAAATGCAGTGTTGGCGATAATGGATCTGAATGGGAAGGAGATCTTTGCGCAGCTATGGGTTTTTTTGGTAACAGAACAAATCTAGACTGATTATTTTTTTTCCCCTCTGTCACAGTGCTCAACAGCAAACGATGCATTTTAGTTTGTGAGCTGGCATAGTTCTTAGCTCTCCACAAAAGTTAAAGTACTAAAGTTAAAATAACTCTTGTGCCTATGTGTGTGTAGTAGGTGAAGACAAAGTAATGAGAAGTAAGATTGGAGAAATCATTGGTGGTTTGAATAATTGGCAATCAGATCCATTTTCTGATTCCTGTCTCATTCTTTGAGTTTATTATTAGTTGGAGAGCCAAAAGATGGTGATGTGGCAAGCTAGGTGATTTAGCATCCCATTTTAACACCGCAACTGGATGAACAGCCACAGAGGCTTTAATTTAAAAAGTAATGTTGATTTTACTGTCAGAAACAAAAGTTCATGTCTCTAAATATGCAAATCAAAACAGTAATATTAGAAGAAAATATCTTAATTGTAACAGATTATAGCTAACAGTGCTGCTTATGTCTCAGAAGCTCACACATCATATAGAGGTGTGGAGGTGCATGTGCTTTTAGAGGTAAATACTGAAAAATCAGCTGTATTTGTCGGTCTAGAAGACCGCATGTTTTTTCAGTTTATTTTTGAGGATCATAAAGGCTCCTGGCTTTCCCATCTGGAAGAGGTGTCCCCTGGATGCAGGTCCCACAGCCGCCCATGGAGCCTGCTGGGTGCTCAGGGCAGGTTGCTCAGGCTGGAGCTGGTAGCTGGCGAGGCAGGTCATACGGGGGAAGGTGGGGCTATGTGAGAGTTGAGAGGGCGTTTTCGGCGGGCGCTCAGGGACGTGGGGGTCTTCTCAGCATGAGGAGGTGTTACGCAGCCTGGGGTGGCTTTGGGTGTGTGAGATTGAGGAGTGTCTCATTGCAGGAAGGCAAAGAGGAAGAGGGACGTGGCAGCAGAGAGAGGGGCTGGAGAGCTGGTGGCATTGCAGGCAGGTGGGCTGGTGAGGAGCTGGTGAAGAGCTCCTGCAGCGGCAGGAGGGACCTGCCATCCCGTATGGATGGATTGACACCTCTGATGGCCTGTGCACTGACTCAGGCTGAGCTGCTTCATCAAGACTGTCAGTCCCCGTTTATTCCTGTTGCCCAAGCTTGTGAATAGCATTGCAAATAATGGCTCAAGCTGTGAATTACTGCAGATTAAAGCATGAAAAGGGAGGTTTTACTGCTCACGGTGTCATAGCTAAAAATGAGTGAGGGACTGCCCTACACGTAACTGCTCACTTGCTGGGGATGGGGTGAGAGTCCCGGCCATATCACCAAGACGCAGATACTACTTTTATCTGCATAAAATACTAGCCAGTGTGGTAGCTAACAGCCACAGCAAGGAAGTGTTGAGGCTGATTCTCTTGGGAAATGGACGCAAAGCTCCCCAGGGCTACTGCTGTGGTCAGGCTCAGCCCGCAGTCCCGTCAGTGGTGCCTTGGCGACACAAACAAGTGTGTCGGAACGTCGTCCCTTGCCAGGACTTCCCTGCATCGTCTCAGGGTGTCGGCTGGCCCCGCGGGCAGCGCGGAGCGCGGTCGGGGCTGCAGGCGGCAGCCGGTGCAGGGGCGGGGGCGCCGCGGGGGGACGGTGCG
>VWZZ01002500.1:145230-196447 GCA_013399095.1 Psophia crepitans
CCCGGCAGAGGGCTCCCCGCCTAAGCGAATGGCAGCCGGGCGCTGCCTGGCTTAGCGGGGAGCGGAGGTGTCGGTCACCACACCTAGGAGCGCCTTGTCCCTGGGTCAGGTCTTCACAGGAGCTCTGTGCTTTATGTTTCTTAACAGCTAATTAAAAGTACTTGGTAAAACGGAAACAACACGCACGGTGTTACGAGAGGTTTCTGCAGATCGGTGTGTGTGTGTGTATCTGTACATAAGTACGTGTAACACACAGAGGCAAGCCTGTCAAACACCATCAGTTCTCTTTGTGCTTCATAGTTTTTTAGGAAAAAAATGCTTTATAAATAGAAGAACACTGTAAGTATGACTGCAGAAAACAGGAGGCCACTGGCTTTCTGCAAATGCAAACCTATAAATGCAATGGGCACCAATCAAGGTTTTGAAATTTAAACTTAAATAAAAGTTAAGATAGGGCAATCATGTGAAAATGCAAATGTATGCATGCAAATATCTTTATTTGACAAGACACTTGATTCGCTTTTGCAAGATGACTGTTTTTGCACAAGGCACAGGAATAAAAAAAAAAAAAAGGAGCAAAGCCTTATCTTTTATCCTGTGTGGATACCCGTGTTTTTTAAAATTATGAGCAATTCAGTGAACCAGGTTTCAGTTGTCTTTTCTGCTTTCAGAATGTGTTTCTGTATTGTGGCCCTTTAAAACAAGAAGAGTTATTAACCCCTTCTGTAATTTTAACAGTCAAGAGAAGTCGTATCAGTGACTGTCTGAAGTTGGATTAGTTCAGAAACACAAGTTACCATCTCCATTTGAAGAAGGCTGTTACCTTTATGACTCTGTTGCTTTAAATTATATGTAGAATTGGCAATTGTTGAAGTAGGCAAAGGCTAAAACTAGAAAAGCAAGGGATTGTTATAGGTGAAGGTAATCAATCAACTGTATAAAACATTGACAATGTACTGCAGATATTTGGGGTTTTATTGTGAGGTACAAGTGAGTTTGGTATTTTGTAGCGTAGGAGGATGTTGATAATTGGAGTGTTTGGGAGGTGAAAACTCTTCAGTGCCATTTGGCTGTTGTAAGGAGCACAAGCCGATCTCAAGGAACACAGCTACTAGAAGTTCTCACACTCTCCAACAAGTGGGAGGAAAGTACTAATCCACTCCTTTCTCCGAATTCAATCTTGTGGTCTGCTTCTCCTTTCACTTTGAATTTATACCCTTGTAAAAGTGTAGCTGGCAAAGAAGTTAACCTCAGTAGGCAGAGGGGAGCAGGCTCTTCAGTTGCTGCTCAGTTCCTTTAGCAAGTCTGATTTCTACCAAGCACTAAGGCAAGGAAAATATATTTGGCCAAAATTGCCCCCTTTCTGTACAGTCCCTTTTCCCACCTACCTGCCTGCCCAGGAAATGAGCAATCCTGATGTACTGGAAAACACCGTGGATATGGAAAGGTGTTTTTTCTACTTTTTTCAGTTTAGAGGAAATGGATAAAATGCTTCATGGTGTCATGGTAAGGGTCTTCAAGCAGCACCTGTACTTCTGATCCACCATGAGTGTGTAGGAGGTGATGCTGTGCTGGCAAGCAGGCTATTTTGCTTGCACGGGGCTGCTCTGAGAGATGCAGCTCTTTTCAAGTAAGATTTTGATTCTGTTGTGGTTTTTTTCTGCATAACTGCAGTTAGCCACTTCCTGTATTTGGCTGTTCATGGTGTTTTCTCTGTTTTAATACTGCACTCAGCAGCCAGTGACAGACTATTTTAAGGCCTCTCTTACAATGGTCTTCTCATTTACTTCACTAAAATGAGAAAGTTAGCCCTGCATTGGCCACTTGTTAGCTGGTGACAACTTTTACTTTGAATCCGGCTCCCCCTCCCCCACCTGAAATCCCTGGCTCAGCAAATATTTGAACCTGCCCAAGTTAATCATGAAGCTGAGATCTTTATCTGAAAGAGACGTGCAAGCTACTGAGGGTGGTGGTTTCTTTTTTTTTTTTTTACAGTACTAAAGTCAGGTTCACTTTTTAATGATGAACCAGAGTAAGTGGATACCTTCTGCAGAGCACAGAGCTTTAAGCAGTTAAGAAGAGAGAGAAGGCTTGGATTTTCTCACTGCATGTTACAGCTTTTTTAGGGATTTTTATGGAACATTGGTTGGAAAGCAGAGCAATCTCTTTTTCAGAAATTTTTTTTTCTTCATTACTTCAGAGAAGCTTCCCAGTAAAAGGAGTTTTTTCAGGTTTTTTAAAGCAAGATTTTCATAAGAGGAAACCAATTAATTTTTCAGGTTATTGGATTGTATTTTCAGGCTGTGATACAAGGGCAAGCATTTGTGATGCATAATTTACAAAGTAAGTGATTTTGAATTTCTGTGTGTGTTTTCTTCATCACCTGGTGGAAATTTTTTGCTATAACTGATTACTGAGTAGAGCTTTCAGGGTCTTAAGATAGGTGAATGAAAGTCAAGTATCTCAGTACCCCTCCAGGTTATACAGGAAATGGAGAATCACCTATCTGCCTCCGTCTTTTCTTGCCTGCAAGCTAGGCTAGTCAGAGCTCAGCGCTAACCTGATTATACAAGTGTGGGCAGTCCAGGATTTGGCTACCAGTGAAACCCCGGAGAAGTAGTTTTTCCTGAAACCTTTATTCAGGAGAATAAAAAAATTTACTGATCCCACATGAGACCTAAATGCAGCAATGTAGTCTTTGTAGGAAGTTTTTATAATCTAATTTAAATAATTACCGTGGCAACTCAACTGTTTGGGTAGCAGGTGGGCTAAACCTCCAAGTTCAGTGTTTGGACTTGTGTCTGGGATGATTTTAAGTATCCTGTTTCATTTTGGAAATGGAAGATATCTTTGGAGCATGTTTGCCTACACAGGGAGGGGAGAGTACTTCAGAATGAGTTTAAGCTTGTTAACCTATAAAGCAAACTAGCATGTTGTTTTTTCTTGTAGCTGCTGGTACTCCAGAGGTATTCTTGTATGTTAATGCTTGTCTAAAAGGAATAAGCTGCTGAGAGGCACAGAGTGGGGTAGACGCGTGTGAAATATTTGGGAAGGATGTAAATTACGTTAATTTTTTTAATGAGTATTTGTGAGATAGAGCACATTTCAGCTGCACCAGGATTTCTTGTGATGTAGTCCCAGATAGCTGCTACAGCTACTCTTTGCTGTGGTTATTTTTGGTATCTGGTTTTCTGCCCCCATAGATTATAGCAAGTATAAAGCATTCACATTGCTTTACATAGCGTTCTGCTCTGGAATTGTCTATTCTGTGCACGTTTCTTCCAAGAGGTCTGAGAGAGTTACAGTCAGCAATGGGGGGGAGGGGAGGTGGGGAATTAAGAAGGAATATTTCTAAGTGGTAGGAGGATACTGATGACATATAGTCAAGTGAGGAGGGAGAGACTGACAAGGGACTCCTGCTTTTAAAAACTATTAACTTGATAAATATCTCAATGAGAACAGTGTAGAGAAACAGTGTGAAAAGGCAAACTAAATCCTGGTTTATCCTGACAGACTGACTTTTGATGTTCAGCAAAATCACTTTTCAAGATATTGCACAGTTTTGACTTTATTCCCCAGTTTAGGCAATTCTGCTGAATGTAAAAGTACAATATTTGGGGTTTAGATTTCCAAATTATTTCATCTAGATCAATTGGAATTGTATTTTATTACACAGTTGTGAGGGGGGAAGACATCTCTGCAGTAAGCACATTTCGTATAATAATATCAAGTATATCAGACCTGTGTGTACATTAAAATAATGGAAATCTGTACAGTTTAAAAACATAATCTGTGTTTCCTTATGTGCAGATATTTATGTCTGTGTGTGTATGTATGTGTAAAATGGGTATGCAATGGATACACACACAGAGTCATGCTCTTTTCCCTTCTGCACCTTTAATAAGTATAGTAGGTCCAGGAGCCTTCTAAAGCTTTTTGTATGGTAAACTTCAGGCATCCAAGCAGAATGGAACTGAGATGTGACTGACCGACTTCTAAAGGGAGCTGCCCTGTGTGTGAGTGTGCGTGTGCTGTGTGCATGTGTGTGTAAGAGCTACGTGCTGCAGCATATCAGCCTTTTGTCATCCTGCCAGGATTGGACTGTACCATGCTGCGGAGTCAGGAAAGCGAGCTGGGAACATGGGCGAGGAGAGCCCACTCGCGCCTTTTGTTTGTAATACCAGGTTTATATTGCAGTTCTGTTAAATGTAGATTCTTTCCGAAACTGAAATTGTTTTAAGATTAATGTAGAACAAAATGATGAAACAGGAGTGGTCTGGTGACATTATTTTGACATGATTGGCTGAGGATTATGATGTAATAGGTTACAGTGCAGCCCCTTATAGGTTTTAAAATGAATTCCAAGACACCATTACAAAGAGAGCCTGACTCTTTTCTTGTATCTGAGCTTACTCAGTGAAACTCGTACAAATGTACAATACTGTTTGGAATATGGAAGAACTGGATTTAGAATATCCTAAGACAGATATAAATTGTGGCACAGACTTGATGTTTTACATAGAAATGGATCCACCAGGTAAAACTGCAGTCTTATTATAGAAGAGTTAATTCATTTTGGTCTTTACAATAGCTGCTGCAAAATTCTTAGTGGATGTAGGCTTTCTTTACTTTGTTATTGATAGAAATATTTTTTTATTTTTCCTTTGATTCATAAATTAGAATTAAATTGTGGTTTAGTGCATGGTTATAGTAATTAGAATCATAACCTGTAGAAATACCTGTCTGCTTACTTATTTGAATTTTTACTGTTTTGACCTGTTTCTGTTTTTATTGTCAGATGTAATTCTAGTTCTGCTATTATATCACAGAGATTTTGTATTTCTTTTAATATTATTTTTGCTGTCTCTGGTCCACACTGTGACTAAAAGGAGATGCTGTAGTAGCACTTTTATTTCCTGAAACAGTGATTACAAATCACTGCTCGGATTGTTTAAGGAAAAACAAATTTTAAAATTTATCAATATTAATTGAATACCTGATATTGCATTATTTTTTTCACATCATATAAAAATATTACGCTATCTTGATACTCACTGTAACTTTAAAAACATCATCTTTTGTACTCAGTCATAATATACAGGACAGGGACATTTGTAAGGAATGATGTACTTACTGGAGAACTAAAAGAGCTGGGTTGATTTTTAATCCTGATTCCATTGTAGTCCCCCTTGCTACTAAGTCAGGAGTGCTGCAGTATCTTCTCTGGCGCCCACCACTATACATATGCAGCTTTGACATTGAGAAGAGGGGGATGTGGTTTTTAATCAGTCCTGGCATTTGGAACACAGTTTATTCTGTAGAATACTAAGATTAACACAAGGGATATTTGGGTCACAGATAGGTTTCTTAAAGTGTTTTTTTGGCAGATCATCGCACAGAACGCCGAGGATCCCAAAAACCCAATTCTTCTTAAAATATACAGTATTGCTGTGGGTTTGCATCTTTTATTACTCTACTTTTAGGCGAGGAAGCAGCAACATTCCACTAAGATCATTACATAGGAGAGGAAAAAACCCAGACATTTTACGTTTTATTGTTTATATTCACTTGAAGATAGTGGAAGTGGTAAAAGCAAACTTTAGAATTTTCTTTTTCTCAGATGCTTTCTTCACAGGGAGAGGAGATGAGTATGGTTGTTACATTTTGCCTAAAATACATTATTGCGAAAGTAACATACCTTTTTGAAGCAGTACATCTTTCTTGTTGAATTACGTAGTTTTCAGTAAAATATCCTGACTCCTCTAATTATCTTTTAAAGACTGTTAGTGATGGAGATCTCTATTTTGTAACCATTCTTTTTTTTTTCTCATTCATGTAATAATGTGCCATTTCAAGGGATATACAGTCAGATTTTCAGTGAGTTATAATCAACTTTTTTTTTTCCCCCTTTCATCTGCAGCACTGCCTCCTAAGCCACCGAAACCTAATACTGTAACTAACAACGGCATGAATAACAACATGTCACTACAAGATGCTGAATGGTACTGGGGAGATATCTCAAGGTAAATCAACTCAAGACATGTATTTCTTATGTCTGTCTTTATGTTCTTGCTGTGCTATTCTGTGCGTATGTATTATGCTTAAGTATAGAAAAATTGCAGTTATAAGAGCCATCTTTAGGATATTTTCCAACACAAACATATTGTGGTTGGTTTTATTCCAAACATGACTAAAAAGTTACTGGCAGTCAGCTAGAATGTAGTATGTGAAATGATTTTTATTACTTTGACAGCTATATGAAATGCTAGCATGAAAGGACAACACAAGTAAGTATTTTCTTCTTGTCTTGCATCCAGAGTCTCAAATGTAGGCACAATAGTTAACAAGCCAGACTAACAAGTGCCATATATTAGCAACATTTCTAACTGTACTATATATAGGTACATTAGACCAGCACTGGCTGCTCCAATTGTGCAGGCTTGTATGAACAAGCAGAAAGACCTTTGCATTAATATAATTTTGTCCAGCAGTGAGAGGACATAGGATATACCATTTTTATATCCCAGTTGTTCTTCAGCAATGTTAAATAAGCTATTAAATAACGGTATTTATTAATATGAAGATCAAGAAAGCTTATAAATCCCACGTTTTTAAAAATAAAATAATTCAGAGTACAGTGAGAGGATAAATGAGTGAGCAGTAGCTAAAATGATTGGTTACTTTTGCTTTCATTTTAGAGAAGAAGTAAATGAGAAACTTCGAGACACTGCTGATGGTACCTTTTTGGTACGAGATGCTTCAACCAAAATGCATGGGGACTACACGCTTACGCTAAGGTAAGATTAGTGACACTAGGTCTGTAATACTTGACAGTAAAATGCAATACTGCATTTAAAATACAGTTGCCTTTAGGAAATGGTACTTGAAGTATGCCTAACTTTTCAACAAACTTTATTTGCAGGAAAGGAGGAAATAACAAATTAATCAAAATATTTCATCGAGATGGAAAATACGGCTTTTCTGACCCATTAACTTTCAACTCTGTGGTCGAGCTAATAAACCACTACCGGAATGAATCTCTAGCCCAGTATAATCCTAAACTGGACGTGAAATTACTGTATCCGGTATCTAAGTACCAGCAGGTAATTTGGTCTATTTTCTTTATGTTTTACTTAAATACAGAGAAATTACTACATACTGGGAAGTCATTTATCATTAAAAACATCATTTCTGTTAATATTTGAAAAAACAAAGTGGGTATAAAACCGCATATTTTTCTTTGAAACCAGCTCCATAGTTTGCATATAAATAATTAAAACTTTAAATACTGCAGATACATTGTTAAGAAACAAACTTGTGGTAATAAATATTCTACTCATTAATGATTAAATATGTAATTTTCAGTATAAAGCTGAACACTAGCAATGCAAAATTGTTTTTTGTCACTAATTTCTCATTTGCATGTTATGCATATAGTCTATATTCTATCTCCATATTGATGAAAGAGCAGTTACATTTACCATGTAACTATCTAGGCACTTTTAAGAGTTGTATCCTGAAAATCTGTGCAATGTAATTGTTTCTTTACGGAATATCTTTCCTTCCGCTCATAATTTCAGGATCAAGTTGTAAAAGAGGACAGCATTGAAGCAGTGGGAAAGAAATTGCATGAATATAATACCCAGTTCCAAGAAAAAAGCCGAGAATATGACAGACTCTATGAAGACTATACAAGAACGTCTCAGGTGAGCTAAACCAAAGGGAGGGTGGAAGACTTCAGTAGATTTAGAATTACTGTAGATTCGTACTGCCATCTTCCTCCAACCCCTTCCAACAACACTACCATTGCCCAAAAGAGGAAACGCCCCTGATGTGCTTGCTCAGTACTGTAGAATTGCTTACTCAATTGTAGAATTGTTTGAAAAATCACCACCTGTAACCTAACTCACCCTGGGCCCGAGTCGGACACCTGCATCCAAAGCAAGCACAGAGCTCTCGTGATTTACCAACACTTCAGCATACTGACCTCAACAAGCTGAGGTATGGTTTTCAAGACACATTTGCAGAGGTGCATTATATTTGATTACTAGTGTTTCAAGGGTCTGGTTTCATCTATGCAGGGTAGAGAGATGGCATGTGAAGATACACAGCAGGAATGAAAAGCTGCTGCTATCCTTCTTTAAACTTAATTGATTATTAGCCAAGTCTTGAAGTGCCAGTGAATTAGTGCTGTTTTACACACTCAGAATCAAGAAAAGCCATATGTACCTCTAAGGTCGTTAGTTGGTACGAAGTAGAACTATTGTGTAGCCATAAGGCTCTGATCATCACCAAAAAAACTTATTTATACAAAACAAAGATTATAGCTAGCTCTTTGTCTAGCAGGGTCTTTTTTCCTGGAAAACCTTATCATATAACACCTCATCATGGTAGCTTTTTGCACAGACCTGTTCTCTCTGTATTATAAGGCTCTGCAGACAGAAAGCGTTCTGGTAAAGGGATATTGAAGTCCTCTGTTACAATATACTGAAGTGTTTCCGTGATACAAGCCAATAAATCATCTTCTCTGTCTGATAACAACTGTGATAACAATTTTTTTTTTTTTTCAGGAAATTCAAATGAAAAGAACAGCTATCGAAGCATTTAATGAAACAATAAAAATATTTGAAGAGCAGTGCCAGACACAAGAAAGATACAGTAAGGAATACATTGAAAAATTTAAACGAGAAGGGAATGAAAAAGAAATACAAAGGTCAGTATTCATATTTGCATTTTAAAGTGTGTGATTTTTAAGAAAGAAACAATGCCAAGTATAGTTCTGCTGAAAACTAAAGCAAGACGGCAAGTTTAAAGTTGTTGAATTATAAGCAAAGCAGGCCTTACATGGGGTAGATGTGAACTCACAAAATGTATAGCTACATCTAGAGAAATAATCTGTTCTCTTACATGTCTACACTACTAAATAGCAGATTATAAAGTTGTGAACAAGATATAGTCAGAGTGTAACCTACCACATTATTCCATTCAGAATTATGCACAACTATGAAAAACTGAAGTCTCGAATAAGTGAAATTGTGGACAGCAGGCGTAGATTAGAAGAGGATTTAAAGAAGCAAGCAGCTGAATATAGAGAGATAGACAAGCGTATGAACAGCATTAAGCCAGACCTCATACAGCTGAGGAAGACAAGAGATCAGTACTTGATGTGAGTATCCGTACAAATTAACAAAATTTTTTTTTGTTTTTTAATTGGTATCCAACTTCTGTGACTAACAATTTTATTTGTAATTATTGTCCAGGTGGCTGACTCAAAAAGGTGTTCGGCAAAAGAAGTTAAATGAGTGGCTTGGAAATGAAAATACAGAAGAGTGAGTATTAAAAGTTTTAAATCTTTCTGGTATTTCACATCATCTTACGCAGAAGTGAGATAGAGCATATTTAATTTCTGAATCACACAGAAGAAATCTCAAGCCTAGGTTTCCACTGTTAACACATGGCAGCCTACATCATGCAAGTAGTAGAAAGGACACCGTCTTACACCTTACTTTCCGTTACTCAGGGAAGTGAATAATCAAGTTACTATGGCAAAGTACTAGAATTTAGCCTTCTTACCAGAAAAACATAGATGTTACAGAGATGCCATATGGGTGGGTAAATTGTTCAGAGGTTCTCTTAGGCATGGGCAGGCTTTTTCCAAATTTCAAATGTTGGTACTGTGGTGCTATCTGGTATAGTGGTACCCACATCAGTATATCACATTGCTATTGGAGATAATAAAATTGAAGAGTAGTCCTCCTCCAGTTTTGTGGTCTGGTTAATTTTTCTGGGAAATGGCATGGTAGTATTCTGTCATTTCAGCAATTCATTTTACTATAGGTTCTGTCAGGGACTTGGCTAATGAATATGTTTCACTTCATTGCTGGGAAAAAAGCAAAAAGCACCTGGATGGTGTGAATGTAGAGCAAATTTAAACAAAAGCAAGCCACAAAATAACATCAAAACTGTAGTAAGAATGAACAAATAGAAAAACAAAGGTGTCTGACTAATGTTCATGTCAATATTTTCTGCCTATGTAGTTTCCTGTGTATGCCTTTTACACTGCCTGGCTGAACATACAGCAAGAGCAGCAGACTGACAACAAATGTTTTGTGGAATTACATTCTACCCTTGTCCACATCTATTTTAATTTGACTTGGTTCATTGAATCTCCTACTGTTATCCTGGAAATTTTGCATCTCTGCTCTGATGGTAGAAGCAGGGCATAAAAATGGCGTATGCGTTTTAAAGCCATGTTGTTCACTCAGTCTTAGCACAGCTCAAAGATGATATGATGGAGAACATGTAGACACCTGTTTCTGGTGGAACGATCGAAAAAGAACAATGCCAGGCCATAGCTTTAATGTAGCATCAAAATAGCAGGTGAAACCGTTTAAAGAAAATCTTTCTTTTTTTTCACTTTGTGACTCTCTTTGCCAGTGAGCCTGGTAGGTGCCCAGGTTTCTGCTGAAAAACTAAATTTTCAGAATATGACTTTAGGAAAAAAGTTGTAGTGCAGAAAAAAAATTGATGTAATGAGCAGCAGGAAAACCAGGAATCGCTTTCTGTAGGTGTTGGTTGAAAACAGAGCCACTGCTGAATGCATTTGGATAGCTTGCAGGACAAAGGGCTACAATGGGATAAGGGACCTAGAGATAGTGTCATCTGAAACAAAAGAACCCTCCTTCTTTCTGAAAAATTGAATTCTTTGAGAGATTGCTGATTTCTGTAGACTAATGTGAGAATCTTCAGGAAGACACAACTGTGGATGAGTGAGAAGTAGTGTTTTCTTAGACCAAGGAAAACTGATTAAAAACCTATTACAGAAAGAATAAACACATTATTAGCCAAACACAGACTGATGCAAGCTGAGCAAGACAGGCAGGGCCCACCAGTGCAGGCTTCTGGGGGAGTGCAGAGCTCTGGAACTGCAGAATATCAAAGTGATGTCCACACAGCTTGAAGCAGAGACATCGTCTTTCATGGTGGGCTTTAGCTCCGACGATTCTCTGTGAGTCTGAATCAGCGTGATAGTTGGTAGCTGTTTTGGCAGAGAAGGCTCTATATTATATGCTCTTCTCAGAATCTGGTTACAAGGAGAGAGTGAGCACTCTACTATTCCACCCTTTCCACAAAGACATCTCCCTTGTAAATAATTAATCTGCCTACCTGTACAACTGCAGCAGCTGTAGTTGCTACATTGCATGATTTTTCACTGCTGACCAAGTGTTCCGATCTTTGGAAATGAAGCTGACTCAGAGGGTATTGATTTCATTGGGCTTGCTATTTACCAAAACAGTGAGCAACAGTAGAAGTACTGAAGTGCTCGCAACAGATTCTGTAAGATAAGACAGCATCCTTTTATATCCATCTTCAGATTTGCAGAAGTGTTTTCAAAAGAAACAAGAATGAGAACTTAGATTTTATTTTTAGTCAGTGGCTTGAACAGTGCATTATTACATGGTGTACATCCCTAGTTTTGCCAGGGAGGCATCCTACTAACCACTGACTTTTTTTTTTCTTTTTTTTGTTTTTTTCAAGTAATATGAAATGGGAACTAATTAATTCATGGATTTTTCTCTGCTACGTGTTTCACAAAAACATTTTGTCCTATTTCTACAGCCAATACTCCATGGTAGAAGATGATGAGGACTTGCCCCATCATGATGAGAGAACATGGAACGTGGGAAATATCAATAGAAGCCAAGCTGAAAATCTGCTGCGCGGAAAGCGAGACGGAACATTCCTTGTTCGAGAGAGCAGCAAACAAGGCTGCTATGCCTGCTCTGTGGTGTACGTACCCTGAATTGTGAATGACGTAACCAAGCTTTGAGGCACCTACCTTGAGCCAGGGGCAGATAGACACTTGCATATGTATGGATCCCATTGGGCTTAGAAGCAGACCAAGTAGTCCTGAGGCAACCCTTATTGCTTCTCCATTTCCTACACAGCTCAGACTTGTGCCACTCCCACAGATGAGCCTTATACAGCAGAAGGGAAACCAAAGCATGGATGCACTCCTTTATGTGCAGCTGCTAAGTCCTGCCTCCCTAATCTAACACAGCATCTGGGAATTTGGGTTAAACCTAGGCTTTTACCATTATCCCACCACAGAAGGTAGTGGTTCTATGTAGTGACTAGCATCTTAAGATTTATTGCCAATACCTTATTTTCTAGCTTAACTTCACTGAACTGAAAAACTAAAAACTGGTGGTTTTTTTTCCTCTTTAGGGTGGATGGAGAAGTAAAGCACTGCGTGATAAACAAAACACCTACTGGGTACGGATTTGCAGAACCATATAACTTGTACAACTCGCTCAAAGAACTGGTGCTACATTATCAACACACATCACTCGTGCAGCACAATGACTCTCTCAATGTCACACTAGCCTACCCAGTATACGCACAGCAGAGGCGATGAAGATCTGAATACTCTGGGTTGTTTGTTTTTTTCCTAAAGAAAAGATATGACAACATTGAGGCCTCTGGAGAGAAAAGGCTCCTTTCAGTCTTACTCAAGAATTTGAGCTGCAGTTTCAAAGCTGTCTGTCATCAGATGGGACTAGAGCTTTTCTTCACAACTGCAGTTGGAGACATCACAGTATTTAGCTGTGAATATATGTGTCTAATCTGAAATGCTTTCTTTTTTCTCTAATTAAGAAAAGAAAAACACAAGAGAGAAAAATCCTAACCTGATCTCCGTGCAGGGACATAGAGGCCTTTAACCATGGTGCTTGTTTACGACCACTTCTGAAGCTTTACCAGCTAGAACATTGGGTTCTCCAGACATAAGGTGTAAGAGGTCTTTGTCATTTGGTTATTGGAATTTCATGGTCACAACCTGGCTTGGATTTGGTGTTGCTGCACTCAGTGGATCCAGATACACAGCATTGTGGATATTTTGGTTTCTGGTGAATGATATGTAGCAGAATGGCACTTTCATTTCTAAGGGACACTTTAAAAGGACTTCAGTTACAGTATGTTGTTCAGAGTAATTGTAATAGCAAAGTGCCAGGAAGTGTTTTGTTTAGACATTTAAAAATCCTGTTTTGAGAATATATTTAAGAATGAAGAAAACAGGACTTTTAATGGCATACAGTATATAATAATGTACATAGCATTGGATGACTAACTATCATTGATGAAAAGTATCAATACCAAACTGCTTTTCTTTACCCTTTTCTGTTTGCTGAAAGCTGAGTTCTTAGACTGTGCTATGCAATACTGAATTTTCTTTAGGCTGTAGTTTTCTATCAAGCCTATCTAAAGGTTAAGCTTGGGTTTTTTTCTTGTTTACTTGTCTTTTCTTTCTTTCTCTTTCTTTCTTTCTTTCTTTCTTTCTTTCTTTCTTTCTTTCTTTCTTTCTTTCTTCCTTTCTTCCTTTCTTCCTTTCTTCCTTTCTTCCTTTCTTCCTTTCTTCCTTTCTTTCTTTCTTTCTTTCTTTCTTTCTTTCTTTCTTTCTTTCTTTCTTTCTTTCTTTCTTTCTTTCTTTCTTTCTTTCTTTCTTTCTTTCTTTCTTTCTTTCTTTCGCCTGTGAATATTTTTCCTGATGATTATTTTTTTGTTAGTCATTTTGTTGTTTGGTTGGTTGGTTTGTTTGGTTTTTTTTTTTTAAATGTACAGGAAGCCAGCAAGAGTTGGCTTCAGAGTTAAAACTATGAAATATTTCACAATTTTCTTTGTATAGAATGCTGAGCTTCTAGCTCAAAGTTTAAAACGTTTTTTTTTTTTTTTTTGACTAAATATTTTGTTGGGCAGTGCCTGATGAGCTTCAAAGCTGCTTTATTCAATAAAGAAACATATGAACATTACAAAATATCACTGAGTCCAACAATATCGTTTCAGAGAGATCTTCAGAATACGGTACCATGCTTCTTGAAGCATTTTGAACTTATATCATGATTGTCTTTGTATTTAGAAGACAAAAAAATGTGTATCCTTCTCTGATAGTGATTGCAGAAAAAAACGGGAAATTTGTCTACTGGGGTGGATAGTTTGGATTTCAGAATGAATCCACTCTTCACAGTAAATAAATGACTTCTTGACCTACTGTGGCAGAATTTTTGTCAGCATGTAAAGGTATTTTCATTTCATATGAAGGAAGTTTCTCTAATATGTTGCTTAGGTTTGGTTTTTGTATTAGTATTGTGAAAAAGAAAAAAGCTCCCACCTTTACTGAGAACATTTGGATACAATGTAGAGCTAATTAAGACTGGAAAATACCTGTTCTGGAAATGATTAGGCTATCATATTTGGTTTTATTTTTGTAAGATTGTAGGCTGAGGCTGTATGAAAGCGAACACTTCTGTAATTTCAGGCACCAGAGACTTACACAATTATGGTTTAGCTAAAGGAAACAAATACATGAGTCCCACTGGAGCAAACTTACTAGTCATTCCAGGACAATTCACTGTGGGTGGTCTGCAATGGTTATTTATTGTCCTGACCACTGAAGAAATTCACACGTTGCAAATTGCTAAAGTAAATTGATAAAGTTCAGAGAAATCTTGGAAAAGTTTTGCCTAAGTGAACATATGAATTTATTCTTCCCCAAGATGCAAAGGCAAGACCCATTACTATTAAAGGGAGTTGCAGACACAATCAAAAGAGTAAGACCCATGGAGTTCTCTTGTAAGAGCTCTGTTTTAGAAATACATGCGTTTTAATTGAAAGTATACAGTGCTTATTAAGCTATTGGAAATAGTAAGAAGAAATTAGCCAGTGTCCTGTAGTTTTTTTATATTATCTTTTAATTTTTACATTATTCCTTCATTCCTGAGGCTATAAGGCTTTTGATTTTATTGTGATTTTGTGCTCTTTTTTTTTTTTTTTTTTGGTGGATTGTCTTTGCTTTCCTATAGATGTATTTTCTTACTAGAATTTATATCAGGAAACAAGATTCAACCAACATTAATGTTTTAAGATAGTCACCACTTACGAAATTATAGAATAGAATTTTACTCTTCATCCCTTCCCTTCCTTATTCCGCACTCTTTTCAGGCCTGTAGGACCACATAAGTATGGTTAACTGATAACTGGTTTTTCCTATGAAAAACACCACCAATTACTCTAGTATGCCAGTTATACTACCAGGCTTGAAGTTACGAATTAGTTCAATATACAACAATTTAACACTTGTAGCAATCCAAGATATTCTTTGGACATATATTAATTTTTGAATGTTAAGTATTTTAAGAGTAAAATTGTATTTTTTTTTCTCTATAAGCAAGGTATATGTAATCTGAATTGATGTTTCACGTAGCATTTGTCAAGAAATTTTATCGTAGTTAAGGCATTTGAATCTAATTTTCCTCATATTAAGAAAACCTCTGCTTTGTCAGTGGGCCATATCTTTAGCATGCCCAGCCCAGTATGGGATATAGTTTGTTCCTGTCGTGCTGTACAACTTCTCTTCATCTGTGGTTGTAGCAGAGAAAAGAAATAGTGCGTGTGCAAACTTGTCACTTGCTTTTCTTGCACAAGCAACAATGAGAAATAAGCACTATGTTGTGAGGATGAGTGCTTAGGGCTTCCTAAGGGGAGGTTCTGCCTACAGAGGGTCTGTGCAATTTGCAAGGATCACTTACACCCTCAAATTGGCATGAGTGGGTTTTCTTTGGTACTTCATATTGTGTGGGCTGTGCATTTCCCTCTCTCCTTAATGCACAGAGCTACGTCCTGCCGAAGGCCCTATTCACTGCAGAGTTGTTTGTCATTAATGTACCATATTGTTCACTCCAGTTTTGATTTGATCTCAAACAGACTAATATATACAGAAAAAAAAGCACGTGGATATAACTGAAGTAAGACGGTGCTTTTCTGTATTTCTATTGACATTGAGTTTTTCCATCTAATATGATCCAAAGGTGAGATTTCATTTGTTAGTAATTTTTTTTTATTTTCTTTTTCTATGGGGATATTTTTGTTTTATTTTAAATCCCTGAGTTACGCTGCACTGCAGCAGCACTTTTACGAGGCCTTTTAAAGGTATGAGACGTAACACAGAGAACCAAAACCCACGAGCAAAATTAGGAGTTTCTGATTTCTGTAAGTTGAAATTTGAACTTACAGGTTTGGGGATGCTTTTCTGTGCATATGCGTGCACACTTGCTATGTTTATGTATTAATAGATCCTAGTATAGCTGCATTTTCACCAAGCATCATTTTGCTGAATTCAGTAAGTGATATCATTAACTTTGTTTAAAGACACACGCGTGCACACTAGACCTTTGTGGGTGCAGCATGTTTCCAAATACAGTTAGAAAACTGAGTTTCTGTGTTGTTGGATATTTTCCTTCTTTAAAAAAAAAAAGCTTGTCTGTATGGTTCAGTTATCTAAGAAATCTTGTCAAACAATCTGTAAAACCAAATCTTCAGACTTTCTATTGGTGTCAACTGTTCTGTAGTGAAGAAATGGCTTTGTCTTGTAATTGGCAATGAAATAATAATGCTTGGTAAAATATTCAGATGCTTCTAATGGGGAAAACTTGTGCCGATTTTCACACAGTGCTTTTGCTATGCATGTATTAAGTTGGGAAAGTGAATCCTGATTTTTTCTCTTCAGGATCACTTTAGAAATGGGCAGCTCAAAGCACAATGCCTCCCATGGGACAAGGTTCCAAAATGCATTTTATGTAGAGTCATGTTGTATTTACTGCAGCTGGAGACTAAATTGGACTGTGGAAGTTGGTAACGTTACATTGCACTTGTCCTAATGAGACTGCATTAGCTGCCCAAGATGCTGCTATTTTTTTTTATTCTTGTTTTTAAAAATAAAGTTCTGTTCTGTTAAATGTCTTTAAAACATTAAGATTACTTTGTTTTAACATGGTCTTTGAGGAGGTAGAGGGTAAAGTGGGTTGTAAATTGCCTTTACAAGGCAATAATGAAAACATGCCTCCTTGAAATTTTGTTAAAGCTATAGAGTTGATGGAGCTGTGTCTTGTTTTTAAGTTGCTTTAAAAATTGTAATAAGTCTTCAAGCAAAATAAAGGTTGTTTTGAAACTGCATTTCAGTTGTTGAGGCTTCAGTAAGGACTGAGATACCTATCTACCAGCATCCTGTCCGACTCTTTTTGTGTGTACGTGGCCTACTTTAAAAATGAGACCCAAATGCTCATACTGTTCGAGGGAACTAGGGGGCAAATAATTTCAGCTGGCTCACAGCCACCCTATGTATTGAAATGAATGGAGGAGTTGAGTAGCTCCAGAACAGTCTTGTGTCAAACGGTGACAAAATGACACTTTTGTTCATCTCATACTCTTGGCAAAGCAGTACAATATTCATGATCTGTGATTTGGCTTTTACACTGCAGATGAAGTTCTGGTTCTTCTGGAATCAGTGTGAGGTTTGTCACTGATGTCCATGAAGTCAGCCTGTCAGCCGTGGTAGGTGGAAGTCATTCACCAGCTTCATGGCTGCACCTAATTGTGAAAACCCAATCACAGGATGTTTAAGGTTGGAAAAGACCTCTAAGATCATCCAGTCCCACCGTCAGCCCAACACCACCGTGTCTACTAAACCATGTCCCAAAGTGCCATGCCTACACGCTTTTTGAACACCTCCAGGGATGGTGACTTCACCACCTCGCCGGGGAACCTGTTCCAATGCCTGACCACTCTTTTGGTGAAGAAATTTTTCCTAATATCCAACCTAAACCTCCCCTGGCACAATTTGAGGCCATTTCCTTTCCTCCTGTCGCTAGCTTGGAGAAGAGACCAACACCCACCTGGCTACAGCCTCCTGTCGGGTAGTTGTAGAGAGCGATAAGGTCTACCCTCAGCCTCCTCTTCTCCAGGCTAAACAACCCTCAGTTCCCTCAGCTGCTCCTCGTAAGACTTGTGCTCCAGACCACTCACCAGCTCTATTGCCCTTCTCTGGACAAGTTCCAGCACTTCAGTGTCCTTTTTGTAGTGAGGGGACCAAAACTGGACATAGTATTCAATGTGAGAATGAAGAAGAGGGAGGAAGGAGTGGAGAGGGAGGATGAACAAGACCAATTCTGAGCACTGTTTTCTTCCCCTCATTATTGGTATGTGGTATCTGACATTTTCGAGCCCGCCCATATTTTGCCCCAGGAGAGGTCCTCCAGGGAAGTTGGTGGCTCTGGAAGCAGAAGGAGATTCCTATTTCCATTCTGTGCAAGGTCTGTTCCATAAATCTGTCCACATTTTGCTTGCAGTCATCACATAATACTCAGGTAGCAAAAGTTTGAAATAATTATTAATAATCACCTTGTCACTGGCCCTTAGAGGTTCTTGTAAGAAACATAGATTAAAGGCTATTGTCATATTTGTATCCCTCTAGAAAGTAGGGCTAGACCTGATGAATGTATCCATTGCTGTTTTTCTCAGTTAGTAAGCTGATACTTTTAAATAGATGCCGAGTTTATCTCATTCCTGCTCGCTGAACTGATGTTGAGCAACACAAACTCTTCTGCGGCCACAGAGCTCAACATATAAAAGTAAGGTTAGCTAGGTCATGAATCACACGTTGTCCATCATTAGCTATTGAGAGACATCATGACTGGCTGATCATAAACTGCAGAAAACTACAGACCAGCAGATTCCTTGCCTGTGTTACGCATTGAATAGAAATCACTTTTGGCAGGCTGGAAAAACAGTTTGCAAAAATGTCATTCTATTTCTGCTATCTGCAGACAAACACACCCCCACTTTCCCTCTTCCTAAGGTCTGATGGTCATTTTTCACAGGGAATATGAAAAACTGCTTAAATCTATCTTTGTGCAGCTACAAGTGGGTGTGATATTTTTTAAGGCTTGGGAATGGTCGTCCTGGGAGGTGCTTTTTTCTCCCCGACCTGCTTGATTCGCGCAGAGTTGTGTGCGAATAACTTCACACAAATCCCCTTGTTGGAGCTACGAAGCCAAAAGGGGAAGAGAAGATTTTAAAGCTTCTCACTGTGGCCTTCTCTGGGCTTCCCTGAAGGGACAGGTGGCAAACCTCAGCCTTCAGCAGGGAGCTTCCTTAAGCCAAGCCAGTGGGCCCGCTATAAATCACAGGCCAGCGCTGACCAGCCCGCCGTCAGCAAGGGTGGCTTTGGCAGGCGGAGGTCCCTAAAGCAAACAGGCTGGGCAGAGCTTGAGGGGGTACCCATGGAGGGCTCTGCGTGGGCACACACAGGCACTCCCATGGCCACGGCACAAAATGGCGAGGGTGAGGACAGCCCTGAGGCACAGCCCTGCCGAAGTCTCAGCCCGCCTCTTGTGGCCCATAATGGCCTCCCGCAGAGGTGGCCCTCCCTTATGCCACAGTGAAGATCTCCTCTTCTCTGCACAGGGACCTTTTTTTTTGATTATGTCTAGAGTACACATAACACTTACACCGGGTGCCCAACACCCCAGGAGGGCCCTCATTTAAAGGGTGGAAACTGAGGAAATGGGAAACAGTGAGGTCCTGCCAGTGTCCCTGGCTGGAAAGATGGCTAAAAATAAGCGGTTCTGCTTTCCCCGTGGGACGGCTCGCGGGGGAGTGGGGTCAGACACGCTTCCCGACAGACATGGGCTGTACAAAAGGCCTTTCCTATCGCCTCTGAAACAACAAAAAGCACAAGCTGTGGGAGTGCTGCTGAGGACATGGTTCTGGTGTCTTTTAATCCCTCTTGAGGACCTATGTCCTCAAATATATAGACTACCAAAAATAGAAACTCTGTAGGAACCTTCTGGGTAAACAGGTATTAATTGATCAGCCACTGTTCAAACTTTGGATAATCTTTGCAGGGACCAGCACTTTAACCTCTGAACAGCAATCAGATAACCAGAAACGTCCTGACAGTTCTTTGAAAAAGCGAGGGTTTATGCATGGCATTGCAAGGACACCTCTTATTGCACCCTTTGTTTCCTCTGTGAAGTAATTACCTTTGCATAGTAAAAAGGGAAGAATTTAAGGCCACTGATTTAAACGTGCAAATGTTTCCAGAAGAAAAAAATTAACAGGTAGCACACAAAAGGATCTTTTAAAACCTGCCATCCTGGGGCCTTTGAGCAAAACTAGACATGAATATAGTCAACTCGGATGAAGATTACACTGCCATGTGTCTGGTATTCCTAAGGCATTAGAAGACTGTTGCCTGAAAAGATAGATAATTAATGTATATAGGAGAGCATTTCTTCCTCTCTAAATGTCTATTTCCTACATGGTTTATTTTTCCACAAGTCTTGTGCTTGGTGTAAAACAAACGTTCTGTGAAGGTTGCTGGATTAATTAATCCTTTTCTTTTTTCCTTTTTTTTTTTTTAAGGTGTTGCAACCACCCAAAGTCCTTCAGCAGGTTTGTCCACGGGACGTTAGGTGAAACAGACACACCAAGAGTCAACATTTGTTGACCTCGCTGCAGGGAACGGTGCAGCTGGTTTGTGTGCCAGGGTGGTCCATCAGACCCGCCTGTTCAGTACCCTCTGCCATGCTCCGTACTGATGCATGCTTTTGTGTGCCTCAGGCCTGTCACTGCACCCAGGGGAATGAGGCATCAGCTTTACCTGTCTACAGGGTCAGCATACTAACTCTTAGCAGCTTGTATGCTGTGAGGCTGAATGGGAGCGGAGGCCTGAAAGAGCATGACGTGGAAATAGGAGATGGGTGCAAACCCAGCAACTGCCAGAGCTGGAGGCAACCGTGCCACGCCAGGGGGCAGAGGTGAAGGGAACGGCCTCGCACCCTCTGGGCAAGGACGCAGGCTGCAGTGGGATGGGCCTGGGGGCTCAGGTGCCTTCCAGTTTCCCTGTGAAATCCATGCAGGGTTATTATTCTGTGGGTAAAGGCTGCCGCTTAAAAACAGCACTGCTTGCAGGTTCATACAATTTGCAGTTCTTCCCTAGTACAGGAAAAGAGTGAGGTTGAACGTTTTGAGATGAGATTCATCTCATCTCATTTTAAGCACCTAAAAGAAGGGGTTGTCATCAAAGCTATCTGGTAAAGCTCTCTTCACAGAGAGCCAGGCAATTCCCCAGGGTGATTCACCCCACATACCTCAAGCATTATTCTTGGGATGCAATGACTCACGCTCTGGAGTCACTCCGTTGACTGGTGGGGGAGCCCAGGCAAATAGCTTACACTAGATGTGCAGCATCAAGGTGGCTAAGGTTAGATGAACTCAGTCTCCTCCCTGCTGATAGGCAGTTCAGTTTTAATCTTTCCTGTACCAGCTGCGATGTCTTCCACTTTTAGGCATAGTGATGTGGGACGATTAATTTTGGGCAGGAAGTTCAGTTGGTTTGTAGATTTTAGGTCTTTCATAATAATTGTGAAGGTGGCAGACATGTTCAAAAGATGCTGGGCTTTGAGGAGTGTGGATAATCGGTAATGCCAGGATACTGCCAGCTTCTCTGCCTGCTCCAGAGAAAAACCTAGCACTGCCTCAGGCCTGGCTTATCAGCACCTTCCAATGGCTTGTCTATGTAAAAGCCATAGACTTGTCTTTTCGGGAATAATTCGGTCTCTTGCCAGCCATGTGGTCAGCTGAAAAAATGGATGAAGAAGATCCTGCTGGTTTTTCCAAGTGAAATCAGTTTGTTAGTCACCGCATCTGTATTTCCTTATCCTGGGGAAACTTAAGGAATTTGACTTTCTTTCCTTCCAGCTGATCCATAGCCAAGAACACATTTTATTGTGACAATAAAACTAAGATGGGAAGGACTTCAGTCAACTTACCTCCCAGTAACACTGAGCTCTGCCTCAGGGCAGGATAGCTGTGTGAAATTCACCATGCATCTACTACATGGGAAATTCAAGAAGGTGGCAGGCCCTACAGTATTTCTTTGGTACAGGGGTATATGTACACCTACCCCAGTTAAACCAAACCTTTCACTGGAGAATGCTCTGCTGACTGTATGGGGAGTTTCCCTGTCCAGTGAAATGGAAGGTTCAGCTTTCCACAGCCTCAGTGGCTAGAACAGATGCAGTGACAGGTCTAAGACCTGAACCACATTTTGGGGACAAGCTTCAGAAGACTTGAGATGAAAGAGGAGAAGCTAATATGCAAACAGCTGTTGCTCTCCTGATAACAGGCAATGTAATCAAGAAAGCCATGGACTGTCAAACAACCCATGAGCACCAGGAGTCCTCGAGATATGTGAATAAGATCCTCAGAATGAGTTCGTGGCATTGCACCTCTTTGTGGTAAGCACTGTAGGTTCCCAGACAAAAGAATAATGCTCCTATGTGAAGACAGACTGACGGAGCAAGTGAATAAATGTGCACAACTACTCTTCCGCAGGGCTACAAGTATTTCAGAGAGGATAAGAGGACAAACTGATTTAAAAAAAAAAAAGAAAAATGAGCCAACTGGTGTAGAAATACACACAATTAAATGATTGTGACGGCCATGGTTCAAAATGTCTTGATCTTCATTATCAGTAACAGTGTTACTAAAACTGAAATCTTGTCATGGTCTGCCCGTTCCTGACTGTAATCTTAGCAGGCACAGACGAGCAAGGTCTTGTCTGCAGTTCTCCAGTGGAGAAAATGCCTCTTATCTGGCTGGGCCACATGGGCTTCCAGCGGGGTGCGGCTGGAGGCTGGACCCAAGTTGTCTTCCGTTAGCGCAAGTTGCTCGGGCGCGTGTGCACTCTTCTGGCCAGCTGCGTGGGACAGCTCCTGGGTAATGCTGGCTCAAAACAGTCATCTGCAGAGGGAGGGAGCAGAGAAGAAGGGAAAGGGATTGCTGCTAAAGTCTTGGTAAGAATTATTTTCAGAATAATCTTCTGTTTGGTGTCACATACAAAAGAGCACATCCTCTTCTAAGATGATCCAAGAAAGCTCCTTTTACTGGGTCAGGTAGTTAGCTGTGGCAGTTAAATGAACAGGTTTCCGCCCCTTATTTTCAGAACATCTGTAGCAATGTGAATGCACACGCTCCTTCAGCATGTCTATGCATCAGACACTGTCACTACAATAGCTGTGGGCACACCTGGGCTCGCCTGGCATTTCCTAACTGAACACAACCAGTAACATGGCCTCAGGTCTGAAGACAAGCTAACTAATTGAGAATGTATTCAGCTTCTTAGCCAGGTTGTGCCAATGAACAGTCCTCATTTCAAATTGCCACGCTCTTCCCATTTCTAAAATTCATTTATCCCTTAAAAAGGGTATAAAATTGTTGAAAAGTGTCTTGAGAAGCCTGAGAAATCCATGTCAATGCCTCAGTAAAGTCACCGCACTGCAGAAGTGAAAAAGACTGCTGTAGGAGTCTTCCAGAAAAGATGCTTTGAAGCCTGGAAAGTGAATCTACAACAGCTCCATCACTGCATCCCATCCTTACTGTGTGTATCTGTGATTTCTAGATCAGGTTTGCTGGATTCATCTCCAGTCAAAAAAGCAAAGACTGCGATCCTTTAGACTGTTGTCAAATCTTAATATTCCAGTCACTGACAGGGGAACCAGCTGTAGCAGGCCAAAGCTGCTCCCACCCACACACTTGGGTTGTTTCTGTGGTGATGGGGCTGCACAGGAAGGTGGTGGCTAGGTTATGCCCTGCTATGAAATCAGGACACACCTGAGGAACATGCTGGATCTCAGAAACTCAAAGAAACTGCTTCTATATCTGATAATGCATATGTAGACCTTGACTGACACAGGTCCACGCCCAATTCAACACCTATGCTTTCTTCTTTGAGCTCTTATCTTTAAAGCTTTTTAGCTCACAAAAAGCATTGGCACAAGTTAGGCAGCTGTTTTTTTCTGGTTTGGTGGTTTTTTTTTTGATGTCAGCTCTACTCTGTACAATCTTGAAGCTGAAACAGCTGACTGTAGGTTCTCTTCAAGAAAAATAACAGATACGTGTAGGCGTCAGTCCCAGCAGATACTTCACATCTGAACTCTACACTTTCACCTCTGCAGCTTCTGAAGCAGACCTGACTGGAGCTTTGACAACTGTCTCCCTCAAGAGAGGGACCATGAGACCTGGAAAAAAGCTTTTCTTCCTATATTTTCCTTAGCTACCCATTTTCAGTGGATCAGTTTCCTGGGAGATCTACTTGAATACAAGGGGAAGGGACAAGACAGAAAAATATTGCAAGGTTGTTAATGACTAACTTTTCTATTCACATAGTCTTCTAAAACTTTGAATTTACTTATCTTTTTGATTTTGCTATGCAGATCATTAAGGGTGAAATTTTCCAGTCCAACATCTTTATCAAATTAAAGTTACTGATGTATTTGTTAGTGGTGATGCGTTTGATAATCCAAGGCTACAATCCTGCATCAGATAAATGGCCCACTCAGCAACAAGAGGTTGTCCTTTCCTAGAAATTAATCTAGTCGTGGACCTTTAAAGAGACTAGGAATGTGAGGCTCAGCATGCACATACTACAGTTGCTCAAGAATAGTTCTGCAAGGACAATGCTCATTAAAAAAACCCTCTCACTTGTTTGATATAAAATTCTCACATGGGTTATGGATTCAACAGAACTTTTCAGTGTTCAAAATTAAAAGCAGGACTCAATTTTCCATCTAATGTAGCCTGTTAGTCGGCATTGACCATGCTAGCAGTCACTTAGCATATGTGAGGTGTAGGAGAGTCTCCAGTGAGCAGTGGCTGAAGTCAGAGAAAAGACATCCTAGGTGAATGCTTTTCCCACCAGACCAAAGAGTTAACTTCAATCCGCAGGTGATTTTACTCCATAAAAATAGAAGTATTCATTTGGATAAAGAAAACTATTATAGTGCCCAGCCATTATGGCACTCTCCAGAGACAAAGGAAGACTGAATTCACATCTCTGCTTCAATTGTTATGCCAGGTATACAGCATGAGCCTCAAGCTTCTTGAAAACTAAGCAAGCTCGGGCTGAGACAGGTGATTTTATAACTGTAAAGGTGTTGGTGTTTTTCTGTGAGCAGTTTGATTTCTTGGTTCTTTACTGAATATTACAGCTCAAGAAGTAACATCTAGATCAGAACTACTTTTAGATCAATATGCACATTTTAAGGCCTAATTGGTCTATGATGTGAGTCTGGCTTTGGATACTAAAGGGCCAAAGTCTGGGAGGTTTTTCTATCATGAGAAACCAGTGCAGTGGTAGAAATCACAAAGTTTCTGTTTTGAACAGATACAACTTTAAAATAGAACAGGAAACCAAACCCAGCCAGATGTGAGTGTGACACAAAACCAGACTGGACTGGTGTTTCTATAACAGTACTTTATCCACCCAGAAATCAAAGGTGTTTTAGATCCTGAATTTTGATTTGGCTCATTTTTACTGAAAAGCTCAATATCGCCTAGGTTTTTGGATCAGAACCACGAACATTTGAACACAGCAGTAACAAAAGGGCCAGCGAATGCGTTAGAAGCTTTTATGGCTCTAAAATTGTACCACAGTGTAACTGTTAACTGATTGCAAGTTCCAAGGCAGAAAAGACCCCTGGGTCTTCATTTCAAACTCCTTTCCTCCAGACTACTCCAATCCCAGCACAAACTCATGTGAACTACAAATGGACAAATATACATGACAGGGCTGTGTGCGCCAAAAATCTCTTTAGGTTCACTGGCTCCCATCTAATCCCAGGACAAGAATCTCCCCTTCATTATCTTCATTCCCTATAGATAGATTTGGCTGCCATTCAGGTTACTATTTTTACTGTTAAAGTGATTAGCCCTGCCTACTTGCTGAGCTAAATACCTTTTAAATGGTTTCTGCTTTCTTTACCAGCATTTTTAAATGTGACTGAACAGGCTTCCTAGCTTTGAAGACATGCACGGTCTGGTAAAGGAGAAAGTTTTCTCCTATTATTTGCATGGGACCAGTATCAAAGTGCAAAAACCCTGAGTGGGTGATAGAATCACACCCAGGGTGTTCTTTAAAGAAAGTTCAGTTAAAGAAGAGCCACATTAAAACTTCACTCAAATAATCCTTCTTGCAGGGTATTGGAGTCCAAATGCCGTTCAACCAGCAAAATGGTGATCGTATCCACTAGGCAATTTATTTGACAACTTTTCAATAATTTATCCAGCACTGGCAATACTGCAGTTGTAAGTGAAAAAGTGTAAATTATCAGTCTCATTTAATTTTGCTGCCACAAGCTCCCATGGAGTGCTTTTATACTAATGCCATAGAAACCTGTTTGCCTTGTGTGCCTGACTGCATGCATCTGGTGTACCTGAATGATATTTGCAATGGAAAATAGAATTTGTATTTCCAAATTAGAGAGCTTGACTATTCTTACAGATGCCCACGTTTCTTGAGCTCTTTGTCTATTGAATCTAAACTATAAATTTTGTTTAAATATGGTTTCCATGAAGGCAATTTCTTTTTTTAAATGTTCTTCTTCATGTTCACCTCCCTGCCTAAAAAAACAGGTGGAGGGAGGAAGGGCAAATTGGCAGTCTGATCAGACGCTTGGCTTACTTGATCATCAGCAGTCACTTTCAGGATGGGACAAAGAGTTGATATGAGAGCTGATGAAAAAATATTTGTCACCTGAACCAGGAAGATTCAAGTTTTCCTGTCTCTGTTTTATTTTGGAGCTAGCTGGGAGGTGGTAGGAGGAAGTGGTTTTTCGTTAGTGGTAAGGGCAAAGGGAGGTGTACATTTCCTCTTGTAGAGTGCAATGTATAAAGCTGCTGAGGGCATTTTATATGTATGTAGACAGGAGTATAGGACCAGTCGGTAAGTAATAGTCACTGCTGCAGTATCAGCTTGCACCACAAGCACAATCAGCATAAGTCCCATACCATACCTTTTTTTCTCAGCCTGGGAGTGGAAATTCACAGCTTAGTCTTAAGTGGCCTTATCAAACCTGAATCTGTGAGAAAACCTTTATATAGTACCCAACCCAAAGAAGATCAGTTCATAAATCAGCAAGCAACTCAGCCTTTTCAAAGACACATGGTTGTGGCCTCCTTCATCTAGAAAAGCAGATAAAAAAACTAGCAGCATTACCAGCTAGGACTACAAAGATGGTTGAAGGTGTGGAGTAGCTTCACTGAGAGGGGAGATAGCTAGACTGAGGTGCTTTTGTTTGGAAAAGAAGCTGATGAAGAGTTGTCATCGGTACAACCACTTCTGAAAGACATAGAGAAGGCAAACAGAAAATTTAATTACTGCTCCTCAGAACATAAGGTCCAAGGGCATCATACGAACTTAACAGGTGGTTGATTTAAAACAATTGAATACAGATAATACAGAGGTGAACTGTGAAATTCTTTGACCTGGGAAACTGTGAATACTGAAGAATGATCAGACAAATTCATGGCAGTCAAATCCATCAGGACTGCCGAACAAAAAAACTGCTGTTACAGCTGTCAGGCAGTAAAATCCCTAGGCTGCAGGTAGAGCTGAAGCAACGATAAACTAAGGAAGTTATTATATGGGGACTAATCAAGTATCTGAAAAAAAGTTATCAAGATAATTCAGACCTGGATTCCAAATTTGTTAAGGATTTTGGGAGGTTAAGCTCATTATAACTTCAGCTGCAATGTTCAGCTCCACATAGTTATTTAAACTTCTACCTTCAAAAATGTGGGATGTTGTTCTGCTTTGGCTTTTTTTCAGAGCTTTCTTGATTACATTACAGAGTTTTTGTACAAACTTGTACATCATGGACATTGCCTTTTTTTTTTTTTTTTTTTTTTTAGTCTCTAGGAGCTCACTACTGGTCTAATAAAAGTTTTGGAAAAATCTGACAGAATTCCATCTCCACAAGAGGATGTGAGACTCACTTTCAAACTTTGTGATGTACAGTACCATAGCTACACATACTAAAATTACACCAAGTATTTGTCAACATAAACCAATAAGGGGATATTCTTACTCTGTTCTTATGACCTTTTGCTTCAAAGGTAAATGCAAGCTTAATTTCTAGTATTCCTCAGCTTTTGTAGAGGCATTCTAAGAGGCTCAGTTTTAAACAAGATTGAACATGTTCACAGCTGAAATCTAAATGGGTTCTGCATCCCTGTTGAAATGTTCTGCTTAAATGTTTGATCCTTAATGCAATCTACACTCTGCCCACAGCAAATGTTCGTCCCAGCTGCTGTTCTTCCCATTAACAGAAAGTGGAAGAAGAATTAAGGTACTGCTCTATCCAAACATGTTGAAGCCAAGAGTTCAGTAGCTGCTCTCCAATATGCACTGGCATGTAATAGATTGGGTAATTGCCTGCCCATATATATTCAGAACTCATATTGCTTGAAAATAACATTCACTTTGTTAGAAACATTTTCCTGATCATTTAGTCCTTCTAATTTCCAAACATTCAGATAGGGCTGCCTCCTCCTCTGGAAAACTGTCCCCAAAAAGGATTATTAAAAAAGGATTTTTTTTTCATTATTACCCACTCCTTAACCATAAGGGGAAGTTTTCTTGGAGTGGAAGGAGGGAAAACAAAAGCCATAGGACCACGCCAGATTCAGCCCCATCCCTGAATTATCATAGGTCAGTCATTGTGTTTCCATCTGATGCATTTCTAAATTTGTATTCCCTCCTGTCATTTGTCTGTTTTGTCATTCTCCATTACTTGAACAAAGTGCTAGTAAAATGGAATCTCTTTCTATTTCCAAATACTGCAAATACAAAAAGCAAAACAAACAAAAAACCTCTTTCCGATGAAGGAAGTGACAAACTAGTTTTTCCCTCCAGCTTTTTAGATAGTCGCACTGGTACCAAACTGTATCTTTCTGAATAATTTTCAAACCAAATATCCCAATTCCTCCTATTCAGTGGTACATGAAGAAACATCTGGAATTAATTCCAAGCACTTTCTGTCATAGGAAAGACTATGGAACATGGATCTGATAAACCTTGTCCTATTCTTTGATTCCTCATTTTCACTCAGGAGCCTTGCAGCCATTTTGATTCATTTTTGGCCTTGTCTGAGGACAGGAGTTAACTGGCAGGAGGCTGTGCAAATGCTTCTTGTCTACAGAACAGGCTGCTCCCAGGAACCCACAGATGAATCTCATCAGCTTGCCTCTTCAAACTAGGTGGCTCTGGGGACAAGTGGACACCTAAAATATTCGTGTACCAAAAATGTATTCATCCCTCCCTGGGCATATGAGTGGATTCTTGCCTCCTCAGATTCTTTCTTTTTCCTTTTGGTTTGTCTGTTCTTGTGGCCATCTGACTGCTACACTGACTAACACAGTGTATTAGGCAAGCAGGAATGCATTTGAGTGTGTACTAAATTACCCAGTGCAAGCTTGTCATTGCAATTGGTCACATTTCTTCTTTTCCTCTGTTTCAGCAAAGCCTTATCTCTCAGCTTTCTGCCACAAGCTTCTTTGAGGTGGAGAGGAAAGGCATAAGAGAACACTCAACCACACAAAATGAAAAGGGAAAAATTAGACACACACAAAAAGAAAAAAACCTCAACTTTAAAAGTTAACTGAAGCCATTTCCACAGGGTCTATAATTGCCAAGCGTCCACTTTTAATGTCTGAGAGAAATAACCAAGGACACTGCACTTCTGGAAAAGCATATTATTGTATTATAACCACACACTAAGTTCAGCAAACCAGTATCGCTACCAGACTCCATCAATACTAATCTCTTTTGTGGGAGTTATTCCTCTCTATAGAAATAATTAAACATACACAGACCCAGAGCAAACATAGGCAATTAGGAGGGATATGATGGCCCAGTGGCTAGATGTCTCACCAGGGGATAGAGGAGAACAAGGTTCAAGATCCTACTCTGGCATCCATTCAGCTATTTATATACCCTAATAGACACTATTTATCCACTTTAATAGCGCTGCAAGAAACCTCACTTGAAAAAGTCTTGTTCCAAGTACCTATTAGCATCATGGTGACAGTACTGCACTACATTGTGAAAAAGATGCTTTTTTTATTCTTAAACTGACTCAGAGAGAGAAGCTCGTTAGCAGTTAGCCATTCTAGTGAGCAGAAGACTGGTCTCCTTTCCCCTTGGGTTTTCTCCCACCAGTAATGTTATTTATATTTCATTTACTTCCATGAAGGAAGAAAGCTGTTGCCTGCCATTGATGCAGCAAAAAACTCTGCACCCCGGCTGGTGGGTTGCCACAGCTCAATTGATACCTTTTCAGTGACTTCTGGACTGTAGAAGGAAGCCAAGGACTGTTGCAAACGGACTTTGAAGTCACCTGAAATAGGCTTTGCTTTTGGAGCTCTTCAGCAGTGTGGCGTCATCTTGTCTCATCCACCTCCAGGCAGAACAACCCCAAAATGAAACATTCAAGACTTTAAAAGCTCAGGGTCAGGGCAGAGGGAACAAGAGCCCTGGTCCCAGAATTGAGCTTCTGGAGGAGACTTCGTTACAAATCAGCTTAGCTGAGAAACAATTTTGTGAGGATTACTGAGAGAACAGCTAACAGCAGGATAATTTGATTAGAGACATGGAATTAGATGAAGGAGTGGCTTAAAATAAACTGCTTAGATATTTTAAAGCTATGAGTAATAGGAAAGACTGGGAGAGTGCTCTGGATAATTTTTTGTTAGATTTTCAAAGAAGCAGTCAAGAAGATTTGCCAGTGGTGGAGGCCGTGTGGAGGAGGAAGTCATGCAAGCACGGGGGAGAGGTAACAGGCCCCAAAGGGCTGGTGCAGAAGAATCTCTCATGGGAGAGAGTGCTTGGTGGGGCATGGTTTAGGAATTGCCCTGTGTGCATGGGATGTTATTCCAATATAGACTGGGAACCTTCCTTTCAGTTTTAAAAATGTATTACACTACAACAGCAAACACTGTCATCTGCCAGAAGGCTTTGAGAGGCAGAAAATCTGTATCATGCTGTATGCTTGGGAAGGGCTTGCAGCAGTAACAGTGCATCAATTCACCTGTGTGATTAAATATGCTGGGTCTGAACTGGTAATGATCCACGATGATCTCACCTTTTTCTTGAACTGATTCTAAATTCGTGGAAAAGCTGAGGCTTGGTTCTCAGTTTGGCTTTGAAATCAGCAGTCAGGAAGCAACTCCTACATGAATTTACCCATATCAGACTGCCATGTGCATTAGGAACAACAGGAGAATGTATTTCCTGTACAAACCTATTCTAGTAAACAGAACTATTACGCTGATTTAGCTTGACTATTCAGTCAGATAAGTCTCATTTACCACAAGTCACGGATACAGAAAAGGTATATTTGATCATGTGTCTTTGATCCTTCTTTAAGAGAAGAAAAGGTACTGCTAAGATAAGGTGATTGAAAAGCCCACTACAGTACATAGCTGCAACTTGCAAAAATATAGTATCTCTCTGATATCCAGTAGCTTTTGCATGAGCTTTCATTTCACTGTTGTGAATGTCACTGGAAACCTGCTAAAGAAGTTAGATAGTAAAGCTACATGTATAACTATCTGCATATATATCAGTGATGGATGTGTCTCTTTGGAATCCAATTATACCCATATGTTTTCCTTTATATTATGTTAAGAACAAAGCAAAGTTTGAAGGTGCATTACTCAATGCATTGTAGCCTAGATTCCTCCCTGGGCCAAATATGGACAACTAACAAGTTTTTAAGCATATTAACCTGCAGCCTAACATAGTTTTTGAGCTGCATGAGTTGCATTCCTTGAGCTAATGTGAATGAAAATTGATGGGGTTCAGCCTACTGAGACAGGAAGGCTAAGGAAGCCTCTCTAAGGAAGCAGGAACAGAATTCAAAATGAAAGGATAAACTTATGCTCAGGATGGGTTTTTTTCTGCCCAGCAAAACAATCAGGCAAAATCCTGGATGGTTGTGAATGTTGTCATAGCTCTGGTGTAGGCATGCTGCAAAAGCTGCTTGCTCTTTGTTCTTCCCAGTGGGGTTTCTAGTCCTGAACTCAAACATATGCCTACAGTCAGTGAAGCACTACACACTTTGTAGTGCTGCAATGCAGGAAAGCATGGAAAACTGCTGTTTTGTAGCTGACACGCATAGGACCACCATGGCTGGATGGGACTTCAGTCAGGCACTCCTTGTCTGGTCAAGTCCAGCTCTGTTACACAAAGCCAAACTGGTGCATTACCCCAGGACTGCACCTGAGCTGCAGTCAGCTCAGCTGCCTGGACTGATGTTGACTGGGGGATTATAGACCTTTCAGCCTCTGCCCACTAGCAGATACGCACTTCACTACATGCACTGCTCTGGGACCTGATTTGCAATGAGTCTGCTGGCTCAGTTCTCACAGAGGAGAGGTGCTGAGCACCTACTGATCCTTTTGACTTCTTGGGATTCAAAAAACATTCAAAAACATCCCACTACTGGAATTACACAACATCTGGCAAGCCCTAAAAGAAGAAACAGTGAATAGAGTATATTTCTCTGTCACATCTCTCCTAATAGCTGTGCATGTCAGGCCAAGCATGGGTTTGCTATACAATTAGTGACTCAAAACAACAGCTGGTTTTCAGAAATCCTCCACTGTATAGTTGTCAGCTCTCTGCTCCCTCACTGCACTCAGGATTCATCATCTACAATACAGACAAGACTTCCACTTATTTCATCTCAAAGAAGGAAAAACTTCATGTTTCAAATTCCACGACTAAGAAATTTTATTAGACACTTCAGAACTGTAACTCCTTGAGGTTTCTTCCCATTGTAACTAGAATAATGTGGATAAAAAGAGAGATGATGAAAGTTGCTTCTCTATTGTGGCCAATCTATTCTGTAGGCCTTATTAGGCCTTGGGTATACTGACCCTCATCACATCATCAAGTCTAAATGCTTACAATATTTTCTGACTATGGACTGTTGCTCTACAGCTATGCAAACAACACTGCTTTTCACTCTCAGCTTTCTCTTCTCCCATCCAGATTTCACTTCAACTCCATGAGAATGACAAAACAGATCTACATCAAAATGAAAGACTGAGAGACAGTTTTAACAATTTTTAATGCAAGATCTTTTTTTTTTCTTGGGGGAAAAGAACTGTAATCATATTGTTCATACTGTACTTAATTTCCCCCACCCTTGAATCCATGGAGCATCAGAAACTAATAGCCTGCCTAATCTCCTGAAAATTCAAGAAGAACCAACACTTCCTCATGGACAGTTTGGAGATTGCTAAATCCCCCTCTCAGATGTTCAGCAGAATGATAATTAAAATAATAATCTGTCCCTCCAACTTTAACTTCAGAAATAGCCTTATAATCAATAAGCAGTAAGCATTAAGTCTTTATGTTATCCTAACATAAACAGTAGTGTAAGTACTGGTCTCTCCCAAGTCACCAGCCTGCCTGCACCTGCTGCTTTTTCTCTCTGGTCATCATCCAGTGAGGAAATGCTTGGAAGAATGAAGCCAGGATTTAGAAGTAAAAGCTCACAGAGGAAGAGATTCAAGTCTTCGAATTAGGAGCTGAAAAGCCTCCAGACAGTTTTGAGAATTTTTCTATGTACAATTTTGTATGACTATGCTTATCTTTTTGCCCACTTTCCAATTTTTCCATTCAACGTATTTTACCAACTTGTGGGCAGGATTGCTTTATCTTGCAGCTGTAGCAGATCTGAAGGGCCTAGTGCCTGTAGGCAGGAATAATGGTTGAGTACACCAGTGTCATTTCTGAACCGTACTCTTTGTTTCAACTTTCTCAAGAGCTCACATCTCTGATAGCTCCTACAGAATGTGCTTGATGTTCCTTAGGAGCTTCTTAACCTTCACAAGATGTAGGGCTGTGCTGTGCACTTGTAAGGAAGGCGTGCCTTATAGCATAGCTTCTCAGTGGTGCTGGGACCAGCAGAACTGGGATCCCCAGAGAATCTTCTGTGTGTGGAACCTGGAAATTAGGAAAATGAAATCTGCCAAGATTAAACTGAATCAAACTCAGAAAGATCATGTTTGATTTATTTAGCAAGACATATATACTTTTAAGTGAGGTATTTCTATCCTAATTTGGCTTCATTAATCTCCAGGAAGGTCACACTATTGTGAGCTTTCCACTGATTTTCTCTTTATGGTATAAATCTGAGAGAATGTAGAACAGGGCAAAATGCATTCAATAATTAAGGTTAAGGTCTTAGACACATTTTATGCATATAGTTAACTAAATGCAATGAACTGTCTATTGAATACATGTAAGTGTTTGTAAAAATCAGATGTAGATTTGTAAGATTATGATCTAATTTATGTACTGTAGTATACGCACTGTCACTGGTGCAACAAATCTCCTTTATGTACTTTCACCAGAGTGCAATATGACAGAATCTGGGCTGCTCCTCAAAAGAACCAAGAGAGAGTTAGAAATCTCTGGGCTGGAGTTAGTTGCTGGAAGGACTGTCTATGCCATATTAACATACTGTCCAAGCAGGTGATCCTGCTGGTCTTTTTTCCCTGGTTGTGCTGGTATCAATATCTCAATTTGCAGTTTAGGTGAAAGATGAGATTTCCAGAACCAGACAATCAAAACTGGAAGGTCAAAAGTCAAGCAAAAGACTAAATGTTCATAAGTACAGGGAGTCCACATGCACCAGACGTCTCAGTTCTGAAATACTCTCTTCCTGTTTAGATTGCATAGAAATACAACTCAGTGCAAATTAGCACTTCTCTCAGATAAGATAACAGTCTTTTGAGAGCAGGGATACTGTGTCAAGAGTTAGCTGTTCAGAGTCCAAATGTTCTTCCCAAGAGCTTTCAGGGATTTAAATCTTTCCAAACCTGTTTGGAGAATAGAGGCATTTCATTAACTTTTGCTTGTTCTGCTGAAGATAAAATAGAGCTCAGAAAGAAGCTGGTTTTATCCTCAATTGAGGATTAGGTCATTATCTGGCACATCCCTGAGTTCTGTTACTGCCCAGGTCCATGGGTTTCATCATTGTCTGGAGATCTGGTATGGCTTATTCCTACACCATAACACCACTTTACACTGATCTCACGACCATTTGTTAGGGCTGTAGAGCAGAGCCTGAAGCAATCCCATGCAGCCTGACAGGTGTGACACACAGAGGAGAAAAAGAGGAAGAACCCAGAGAAATCTGCATTTCTCCTGCTTACCATGTGGGTAGTAGCCATGAGACAGAGCCTAGACCAACCTCATAAATCATGACACTGGGGAATTTCAAGAACCCCAAGAATTACATGGCTCCTTCTCACATGTTTTTCCACTTTAGCCAAGTGCTTTGTTCAGTACATCTGGGAAACTTTCCTCAGAAGTAACCTAATAAAACTTTGTTGCTTGTTCTTCTGCTCCATTAAAGTAGTAGTTATCCACCTCCAAAGTCTTGGCCTTGGGGCTTTTCTTGTCCCCACCCTCAGTCTTTAACTTCGATTCCTGTAGCAAAGATTCAGACATAGAATGGGCTGCATTATTCAACCGATGGGCTTTGTCACCCATTTTCCCAAGCAGCTTTTACAGTAACTGGTTTTACTTGCATAGTAAAAGCTAAAATAAAAGGTTACATTTATAGCTCATTGCATCACCAACCACAGCAGCAGGCCCCATTAACAGCCACCTATCTCAGGGAGAACTGCAGTCCCGAATGCAAATCAGTTAAATGAGAAGGACTGGCATCTAATAGTAGATAAAATTATTTGACATTGTCGAGGTCACAATTGCCTGTTTTTGAAAGATACTGCTATCAAATTTAAAAGACGTAAAAGGTCAAGTGTATCATTTTAGGAAATACAAGGTTAAGGGGAGGACAAGGGAAGGTGATTTAGCTGCTTGCTCCTTACGTTATGATTTTCATAGGTTATTCTCCCATTAACTCACAGAATAGATGGGAAAGAACAATAGCTGTTTGTTTTCCCCTTACACCTGCCTTTCTCTGCTGCATAGATTCGGCGGGCTATGATCCAGCTTCAGGTAAAGGAACTTGGCATGCCTCTGGTGAGACCAGAATTTTATAGACCTCTGTGGTGGTGGGGAGCGAAGGTTAGAGATTTCTTCACTGGGAATGAGTCAGCTGTGGAAATCTTTTTCCCTAGACACCTGAAGCTCGGTTGCAACCATTAACAGACAACAATGCCAATGTCATATTTCAAGTGCAAAACACTAGCTAATCTCTTATCAGGGAATTATAGGAGTTGCAAAAACAGGGAGCCACCAAGTGAGACTAGAGTGCTTCGCCCAAGTAGGGAACCAGCAAATAATTCTCTTACGTATCCCCCTTTTCAGTGTGAGATGGGAAGCCAAAAACCTTTGTGCAGATCCATTTTCTTTGAATTAGATCAAAATCAAAGCTCCTTTACAGTGAGTCTTGCACAACATGCTTTCTGAGACAGACTTTTGTCTGTCTTCTTTTCTTTTTGAGATATTAAGATTCAAAATCATCCATGCAGTTAACGTTTGCTCTATTCTGGGAAAAATCAAAGCAGGAGCAACAGAAGAGTAGGTGTACCTGTGGATAAATTAGGCCATTGGAAAAAAAAAAGGGGGGGTTTCCCTTTTCAGAGATGCCTTGCGATAGGGACAGTTTGATTAGCTGATTTACATTCCTATTTGTAGCAACATGACTTGAACATTTTTCCTCTGACTTTGAGTTTGCTGGCATGTTTTATCGCTATCTGGCTAGATCTCTGCTGAGATACTGATGCCTGAAGATGGAGACTGCTGGACTGCCTCAGCACTGTCCATGACTTTTAGGGTCTTGAGGGATCAGCTAGTTTCTAACTAATCTGTGAGGCCAGACCTAGTCTTCAATGACATCTTGAATCCTTTCCCAGTAGTGATGAAGCTCTGATCTTTTTAACATGCTGGCTGTTCTCAGGACAACGCTGATCAGGGAGCGTGCGTTGATGTGTCTGTGACGTGTTGTGTGCTCACAGCTGGGTGGGAACAAGCTGTCAGAGCACATTAGACATGATAATCAGCAGGACATAGTTTAGACACTTTCAAAAGACCCTACTCCAAAGCATTCTCTTTCACTAGCATCATTCAACCCAACCAGCTAAGGAAAAAATAAAATTAAAAAAACCACACACACATGCAATAGAAACAGGTAAAAGTTAGGGTAATTAAACAGGTAATTAAAAAAAATCTACACACAAACCAAAAACTAAACAGTTTTACCCACAAAAGTTTCTGAGTTCTGCAACATTTCACTATTGCCATTGATTTTACGTGATAGGATTTCAGGTACTCTATTAATGGATGCCTACAGAAAATCCCAAGACAAAGAGTTGTAGATGTGTCTCTCCATGAAGGAATTGCTTTGTCTTGACTCTTGCATTGTTTCTCCACATCACAAAACCCCAGAGTGTAAAATTACCAAACCCATAGATATCTGTAGTCCAATAAATTGGGCACAGCTTCTCTTAGGAGCATTGCCTTGAACTAGATATGTCTCAACATGAAGTAAACTAAGGACTTGTGATGGCAGCTCTTTCCTTTTTCTTCAAAAAATCTGGAGACTCCTTTATATAACAAATCCTTCAGTTTCACTCTGAAGCGATCGGCTATGTGTTGGCTTCCATTTTTCTATTACAATAACCAAAACAGCTGCATGAGGCAAAAGAAAGAATTGTTACAGCTTTGTCTTGTTCAAAACAGATACAAAAAAATCGCTATGAAAACCATCCCTCAATGGCTGATAAAAATAGAACTGCAATTTATGCTCCCAAATACTACCTTTATCTTAAGGCTCTTAAGGAGCATTTTCAGTAATAATGGCTGATTTAGATGGATTCCCAGGGTGCTGGATCATTGCCGATGACATTAATGGTTTAAGGCTCCCTGAATTTTGATTGATTGCTGTAATCTGCAGAAACTATTTCAGGACATAGATTTATTATTATTAAGCCTATAAAATGGTGTCAGGGTCAAAGCAAACTGATGATTTGTGTTGTGATGCAAACATTACACAGGAGAAGATGAAAATCTTTTAATAAACGTGAAATTCAGGAGAGAAAAGTGTTTCATCTTCTTTGAAGAACCTGTGGCCAACCAATACAGATTACAGCAGCAGGATGGGTGTATTTAGGCTAAGGCTGCACTCCAAAAAATAACCTTCAATGGCATGCTTATTCCATTCAGTGTTATTCCACCCAGTACGTGAGATCTTTCAAGGTGTTTCACTAAGTTAAACCATGCTTACCTCCCATTCCTCATTCTCTGTCAATAAAAGCTGATCTTATATTCTTATTTTCATGAAACATTGTGGACCTAAAGCTAATAGCATGCAGAATTTTAAAAAAATGTTTTTCTTGGTGATTTTTGGTTACCCCCGTAGGACTCCTAGCTAAAGAAGAGGGAGACTGAACTATAAGTCCATCAGAACATAAGAGAGAGACCATAACTGAATCTGGAGATCACTGGGTTTTTTTCCTAACGTCACATGTGCTCACAAGCAGAATCAGAGCAGCTGGTTTCTTGTACAAAGGAGAAACAGTATTATAGCAAAGTAATTCACAGCATTGCGAAGAGATGGAAGAGATGCAAAAATACCCTCGTTTGATTTCCCGCCTTGTGACTGGATGAAAAAAAAAAAAGAAAAGTTGTCAAGAAGAATGAAAGACATACTCTCAAAAATGAAGCCTCACATGGATGTTTGGCCTTAGCCCAGCTTGCTTAATAGGTTATTTATGCAACTGAATACCTTCAGGCAAAAATTTATTTTCTGCAGTGCACTGGGAGGTGCACAAAATCTGACTGGTGGTTCTGATCAACTAATGACTTGGAGAATAGAATAGAATAGAATAGAATAGAATAGAATAGAATAGAATAGAATAGAATAGAATAGAATAGAATAGAATAGAATCGAATCGAATCGAATCATTAAGGTTGGAAGTGACCTCAAGGATCATCTAGTCCAACCATCCCCCCAACCACCTATTACCCACTAAACCACGTCCCTAAGTACCACATCTAACCTTTCCTTAAACACCCTCAGGGATGGTGACTCCACCACCTCCCTGGGCAAGAGACTACCAGTAAGCTTCAAAACCCATGATGCTTATTTCAGGCTGGTACACTATAATTTCCTTGTGTCCTCCCATGTTCAAAACCATTGCCATCTTGCTAGAACATGTTCTTATTGCACAGCTCACCGTGATCAATCAGATGCAAAACGAGAAGGAAAAAGCCATCTTGGTCCCTAAAACCTTACAAAAGTAAGTTAAAATAGGAAGAATTAAACAAACATGATTCAGGAAAAATAAGTGAAGTAGATGGGCCTTCCAGTGCCCATACTGTTCCACTGTAGATTGTACTTTTATGTACAATATTTGTAACTAACTGATATGTTTTATGTCACTAGACAGTGGTCACTGGAGTTGAGGCAGGCCTGGCAGAGGAGGAGGAGAGGAATGGGCAGGGCAGGGAGCACAAGGGCTACTACAGACAGGATATAGGTGGGACCAAAAGCCAGTGCCAGCACAGTATGTAAGCAACCTCCCAGAATATAAGCAGTGCTGGCACTCAGGGTTTAGTACATGGTCATGTCAGGAGGCTGCAAAGATTTGTCCTGTTCCTGGATATATGGCTGCTGAGCAAGAAGCCCTGGAAGATTAAACCGTGTTTGATAATGGGGGTCACAGAGGTGGAGAGGGGAACTTGTGTCTGGGTAGGACTTACAGGAACCCTTGGCACTGGTTGCCGCTAGCCAGGTGGACAACCCTAATTTAAAAATTACTTGCAGACCAAGATAAAGCTACTAAGCAGAGAGAAGCTGATCCAACATATCACTAGTCTGAGGCTGAAGTTATACAGATTTTTGCCTGGCTGTTTTGTAAATTGTTTTCAACAGGAAAAAGGAAAGTGGCAGAAAATGAGAGGCAAGTCTGAAAAACACAGTAAACAATCCAGTGAAATTAGAGTTTAAAAAGATAAACAAATTGATAAAACAGGTTTTCTGTGAGGACATTTGAAAAGAATTATTTCTGCTTATTCAAGTGGTAGAGTGTGAGAGCTATAGAAATCTTTCCAAACGCTAAGCTTGATTTTTGGCCTGTTTGTCTAAGGCTATGAAGACTATGTTGTTAATCTACTGTCTGTCCAATATCTTTTGGATGAATTGGTTGATTTCTGCCACATTTAGAAGGGCAGAGAGAGAGACAGAGATGATTTTGTGGTTTGGTTTGGTTTTGGTTTTTTTTTTCAGGAAAGACCCTTGTTATAATGGGAGTGGTCTTCAATCTTTCTTTAAAGCAGAAAAAAAAAGATATATACATGTAAATGTGTGTGACTTTCTAGTTACCTATGTGTAAAGTTATATATAAAAACCATACAACTTTAAACTAGCTATGCAGCTGTACCCTATTTATAATTAAGACTATATATCTGTACACATATCTATACTACATACATAAATACATACATACACATAGTTTGGTGTTGGTTTTTTTTTTCTATAAACTCAAATATTAGCCTGATAAAAGCTCTAACCTGATAAATGCTAAAACATTTCGAGAGGCTTCAGGTAGCTGCAGGGCTGGCTGGAACTTTCTAGAAGCTTGTTTCTTCCTTTGCTCTCGGGTGCTATGCAGAGGCTGTGCAGAGCTTATCAGTGTTTTTCATTCACTGTCTTCCTTCTTAACATGTTATGGCGCCATGATGATTTCTGAACCTGAACAAGCACAGCATTAGCTAATTAATTCCCCCCACTTCGCTGGTAGTTCACCCCTCTGCATTACAACCAGAAGAAGGGATCTACTTGTGGCCACAGATGAACTTGGTAGCAGAGCATTGAACAGGTGCCAGATCTTTTGAGTCACAACCCAACTAAATAGCTATTTTGGCAATTCAGCTAAATGCAAAAACCGTTCAGTATTACTGATAAGATTCCTGAAGAATGTTTGGAAGCAAAAGGTAATATTTGCAAAATTGAAGTGCATTTCCAAGGTTACATTCCCAACTTCATGAGCAGGAAAGGCAAAGCAAGAAGGCTAAGGTTATATCTCTTTAAGGAGATGGACGGCCCATACCTGTATTGTTCCGAGTGTCTTCTAGCTGCTAGTTGTGATCTCCGAGCTGGGCATACCCTGGGACATCCCTGCGGCCACCTCCCAGTAGTACCACCCCACACTGCACCACAGCATCCTGGAGGCACTGCAGTGTGGAGTTAGAACTGAACTACTCTGAGTGACAGAGAGACATCTCTAAAAGAAGCTCATGAAATCCAGGGGTGGGCAGGAATGTTACTGTAAGTGACTTCCTCCTCAAAAGACTCAAAGGATTTCTGGTATACAAGCCACACGGCTTCCAAAAAAGAGTCAATCAATTCAGATTTACCATACTTCAGATTTACCATACTCCACTTCACTGTACACTTTCTTTGCCATTTTGGTGTATTAATTTCAGGTAATGGAAGAAAGCCAGAGCTAAGGTTTGAGAATCTTCTCAGAAAGGAACCTGTCCCTGGTTCCCAAAAGCATCATAAGGCATGAATGTGGGGTGACCTAGTGGGCCAAGAGCAGCCTCACTATGGGGCACAGGACTCTCTGCAGGACACCTCTTCCCCACAAGGCTGGTTCTGAGCTGTGCATGGAAAAGAAGTCCATGTTCCTCTAAAACAGAGCAGAGGTGTCACTGTCCAGATCTAAAGGTAAGCATTGCATCTGTGCATTAAGCAAGACTAAGGGGGAAGCAAGCTCCTAAGGGTGAACATTAGCCTTCCTCCCTGCAGTGCCTGGACCCCTGCATCTTCCTCCCAAGCAGCTAGGAGACATGTGACCTGGAAAGAACCACTGGTCTATGAACCAAGCATTTAACAGGAAGATGGGCATAGAGTAAGGAGGGAGAAGGCTGGGAAGCAGAGGAGCTATCATCAGTCACTCACCCTCATCTCTCATATGTGAAGATTCTTCGGTACCAGACCCAAAATATTCTGATAAGCAATTTAAAAATCCTGTCCCTGCTGGCAATAGGACCTACATACTGAAGGAGTCATTCCATGTGGGTAATAGGAGCAAAGGAAGCACATCTGGAGCACAGCTATGATAACGAAGGGAGGACTGACATGAGCTGTGCAGGCTGCAGGGCCACGTGGAGAGCCTCAACCACAATGTCGATCTTAAGAGGTGTTTCTGAGTGAGTTGTGCCCACATAGAGGTATAGACAGGTCTAGCAGGCCTGGGGCAGATGGCTATGGTGATCAGACGAAGAACAGAGTTTTGTCCTCCCTCTCTCAGAAACAAACTGAAAGGTAGGACTCTCCCAGGGCAGCAATTCTCTTTCCATGCAATATTTGAAGATAAATAAGTTAGCCAGCGAGTAAGGCAGTTCCTGCTTTCCTTTGCTGGAGTGGAAGGACACCATCACTTAACAGCTCTCTATAGTTGACATCAACCTTGCCAAAACATCTTAGCTTTATGGATAAAGGTACATCTGCTTTACCTGGTCTAAACTCAGACTTTTCCAAGTAAAGTTAAAGGAGAATTGAACTGGCTCCATTCATGCCAAAATGATGTAGAGACTTTTTAATTGCACATGTAAACAATTAGCAAGGTTTCTAATAAAGGTTCAGTGCAAGTCATGTGGTTGTTTCAGAGTCACATCTGAATTATTTCTTTGTGTAATGTAATCTGTGTCAAGTGCCCTTGGGCAGGAAGCCATTGTAAGCAAGTTGACTAGTTTACCTTGTTCCTTTATCAAAATGCCTTACCCAAGTAACCAGTTTTGCATTTACCTGGGAGATCTGTGAAGAAATACAAAATGGGCTACAAGAATAAACAGACTTGCTGATCATCCAGGTGGAATGAATAATTCATGGTTAATAACTTATCCAATTAAGTCAGCCAATTTGTCTGCTCCAGAATATCCAGAAGCAGACCACAGTTCCCGCCCCTCCACCCCCATTTACCCTTTATTTGCATTTTCCCAATTGTTGCAAGACTGATTACACTTTGTGACCTGCTCCCCTCTCCTACCAGCAGGACTGCTTTAAATGGATCTTCTTTCCCTCAGAGTCTCCCCTACCTCTCCTGTCCTCAGCAACTCACCTTTGCACACTGGAATCCCTCAGTCTCCCTTTCTGAGCTCCTTCGGGTATTTCAACAACAGCCTTCAGCAGATGGCTGCTACTGGCCTCAGGGCACTTTTTTCCCTATTTTCTGACTGAATGGTCTGTAGTTAGGGCAGCTGTAATTAAGAATTGATTCTAAGAATTACAGCTTCTTAGAAAACTTTTAAGACCACACGGGCTTCTTGCTCAAAGAGTCTTTCCTGAGAGCAAAGTCTGTTTAACTGGGTAAAGTCCTAACAGTCAGCATCACCATCTTCCTTCTCTATATGACTGGACACTTTCCTGGAGGATGCACCTTGTTTGGGGTGTATTGGAAGTTCCCTGACTGATTTATCCTGCAAAATGCTGTCCACAGGCAAACTTCTGAGATCAGACAGACCTCTGCAACAGTCCATCCACGCAGAAGTGTCCCCTTCTGTACATGTAGGACCACCTCCATGCCAGGATGACAGATAAACCTCTGGGAATCTTTCCTTTCCTTTTTGCCAAATGTCAGTTTGATCCATTTAAAGTATTTCAGCTGTATATTATTGATTGCTCTGGAATTTTCTGTCATTGCTTCTGTCAGTGACACAAAATAAACAAGTGTGTGTGAACCAATCATTGCGATTTTGTCTTATCTCTATGCCAAAGAAAGGAGAAAGTTGAGAGCCTTCTGCTCCAGGAACTGACAACCCAAGCCTGCTGTCTCCCATAGACTTGTTGCTGCACATACAGATTTTCGTCGAAGGCAAGTAAAACAAATACTCACAGGAAAAAGGGTGTTGTGTTCCCATTAAGCTGTGGTACTGTCCTGAATGGATAATATAATTACCTATAATGCTTGTATCACCCCAGAAAGCAAAGAGGATCCTATGGCAGCTGGCATATGGAATCAGTGCTATGTGCTCGGCCAGTGGAAACACAGAAGTACGCAGGTAGTGTTAAGGTGAATGGATAGATGAACAGACAGACATTTTCAGTGTGTCTGAGACTTGCTTTAAGACTGATGTTCACATGTACCTGTTCTAATACATCAATTCCATAGGCCTACAAGGTAAAGTTTGGTGCAACCAAAAACCAAGCGGAAGAGACTTACCAATCAATGCAATAAAGTTAATTGTGATGTGAACACTAAGAAAGAAGAGATCGGGTAGCTGGTGAAGATTTGTACTGGGAAGAGACTGTCCTTCAGATATCTCTCAGATTTTAAACTTCCGTGCTTAAAATGCACCTAACCTGAAATTGGAGTCTCTTAGTGAGAACGATTACATACACTTGCGTAACTGTCCTTTGTCCCATTCTACTGGTTTTTTTTTTTCTGCTCTGTTTCCATGGAAATGGGAGTGAGAAGGTCAGGCATATGGTATAGGCAATTGTTTTAAAGGTGCTTGAAAGGCTTTTCTATTCTCTGATCTCATCTTTTTCTGAGAAAGGAAGTGGGAAAGAAAGCCAGACACTCAGTTTTTGTTATTTTGGTGGCATTTAATTTGAATCTGTAATCCCAGGAAGCCAGGAAAAGCCATTTTACTTTCTCCTACACCTAGGAAGAAGATTGTTCTTGTCGGAAAGTGATGTGATGGGCAGCCCTAGCGTCTATTCATGAACATATTGGCATGGTCCTGTCATGTCACGTGCTATGTGACATTCCTATGCATGGCCTAAAAAAGCCAATCTAAAACAAGAACTCTCTACGTATCGCGGAAAGGAGCTTCAGGTATAAAAAGTCTATTCACCCGTTATGAAACAGGAGTACTATTTACCTCAAGGATGTTCTGAGGCTAACTACAGTTACAATTGGAAAGCACTTTGAGATCCACCGCTGGAACTGGCTTTTGATAGAAAGCTTTTGCGTTGTTGCTACTATTAAGCAGGAATAAGATAAAGGTATTAGACTGCTCTCTTTTGATTATTTTCTCCTATTGTATTGTCATGCTTCTAGCTTCCATTTTCATTTCCATGGAAACAGGGCTAGAGAGGCAGTTTGTAACAATGCAAGCTATAGTCAGGAATGACACATGTAGGTTTTAGTTGCTAGACGTTGGCTGATAGCTATAAAAATGAAGCCACAATACAAGAGGAACGATAAGAGCGAAAGGGATGGACAAAGGGGCGAGACCAAGCCATTTCAAAGCTGATGAGCACTCCTCTTTCTTAGTGAATGTTATGGACATTTTTGTCTTTTCTCTCTGCATTATTATTTTCATTCTCTAGGTCTGTACTTGGGTCTGGCCTCCTTTCTTTTATTTTTGTTATAATTAAGTAATATTTTGTTGCCATGGTGCCTGAAGACCCAAGAAAACCTAAGGCCCTCCTGTGCTAGGACCATGCAAACCTGGAGCAAGAGACATTTTCATAGTGGGAAGGAGAAAAAAGCACAGGAGAGGTAAGATGATTTGGCTGTCATCACACACACAGGCTGGTGACAGAGCCAAAACTGGTCTTTATCCAGAGCTCGTTGCACAGCAAGCAGTGAGCAAGAGGAGAAGTGCTTCCTGTGCCAGTGCCGAGGGAGAGACATCCCTTTGTCACCTTTCTCCAGTGCTTCCTATGCTCCTCCTGAACCTCGGATTTCCATCCAGAAACTGCCTTTCATGCCTACATATTTGGGTTACTCTACCAAACCCCATGCCTACAGCTGTCTATAGACCACTTCTTCATTAGCTTTTTAACCTGTATTACTACATTGCTCCCCCTAAAGTTGCTCAGAGCGAGCACTGGGTCTGCTAAACCCCGTGTGAAAGAGCCGTCTTTCCCTGTTCCCAGTGTATGCTAAACCCTCATCTGTCTGCCCAAGCCACCTGTAGTCCTTCAGAAAGAAGTTTTGCCTGTGAATTATTTTTTTCTTGGGAGCTCCTGATCAAACTGTTCCTCCTCTTCAAAGTAGCGAGGCATTATAATAGCAGGGCAATACTCTAATCTCCAGCTCACAGTTATGGATGTTTCACCTTTGAATTGCTCAGCCTGATAAGACTCAGGCTGCTCCACCTTTTCATTGAATTCTATGACAAGTCACCCTCTTTGCTATCAAAGATGTTGTCTGGGTTTTCTTCTTTGCTATCATGTACCCTGGTTAGGGGCCACAAGTCTCCTAAGGACACATTATTTCTGATTGAAAATTCATGACGGGATTATTACATTTCAATTACTTAATTTTAAATAAAGTCTTCTGTCTAAAAGATATGATAGTGAATGAACAAATCTGTTATTGTTCACAAGGCAACAGGTGCATCACTTTATTGGTAGATACTAATAATTGAGGAAGGTGCTTGGCACTGGTTACGCTGGGTCTCTGAGATATGTGACTTTCAACTCACCTGCGCTGCAGAAAGCAAAAGTGCTGCTGCAGGGAGAGGGGACACAGGATGAACAGACCAAAGGCAAGTCTCCTAAAGGAGTACTGAGCTAACCTTTCTGATGATGTGGGAAAGGACTACGTTTGGGGCAAGTAGAAGGGGGGAATTGTGTGTTGGTGACTTCAGTGCATACGCTAAAGGCTTGATGAGGCCCAAGAGAGACGAACTATGAATTATTGCATTACCACAGCTGACTAAACTCTCTGCTACAAAAGCACAGAAATAGCAGGATGAGGGGCATTATTGTGAAAGCTGCTCTTTAGTGAACGGTGTATTAAAGCCTGTGTTCATAAGGAGAAACACAAACTCACTAACTGCAATCAGTGTGCTTGTTCGGCGGAAGACTGAAGCACAGCAAGTATTCAGCCAAAGCTTGTTGTTCTGTAACTACTCAAACAAGTCAGTGAACAGCCTTCCTCTTGGTGCTCAGGAAGGATTGGTATTCATAAAGTTGGGACAGGTAGCATAAAATCTCCTAACAGCAGATAAGCTAAGAACCTCACAGATCAGTGCATTACACTGAAGAATTAATTTGATTTATAACAAAACAATTCTAGTGTGTTAGATTTTTCCTTTTTTTATTGTTTGTTAGTTTTGTTTTGGTTTTTTTTTTGTTTATTTAGTGCACCAAGGCTCTTTTAATTATTTGCTGTTATTCTTTATATACTTTCAATAAGAAGAGAAGCACAGAGACATTTAGGGCATTTTATACTACAGGGACAATGAATGAAGGAATGTAAATTCATTTTATGATATAGCAGTATTCCTTTGTACCTTAAAACTCAGAGAGTAACACATCATTTCTGCGTGTTAACTTTTTCTTCTAACTTCAGCCTACCACAAAGCCCTTTGCTGCTTCACAGCTGAAGGGTACCCTGTGGGAATGTTGCCCCCTCCTTGGAGCACTTAAAAACTGATGAAAAATTATAACTAAATACCAATGAGGACTGCTATCACCGAAGTGCAAGCTGTCCCAAAATCATTCCTGCAGGAAAAAATCAGATTTAAACATGAAAAAGGAAAATAAAACAGAAGTCATGGAAAAGATTATCAGATTTGGACATCCTCAAAATGTCCCCAAATCCCCAAATGGGTGTGTCAAAGGCAGGGAGATGTCTCAGTTCTGCCTTTGCAGCAGCTAAATTCCTTCCCACACTCCGGACTGTCCCAACCTCTACCTCCACTTGTCCGTCCTCAGTGCTCCTCATTCTCTACAGGAATCAGCTTTGCACAATGTCAGGGACTGGCAGACACATGCGCCAGGCATCCCTGGCACTGCAGAAGTCCTTTCCATGTGGGAGCAACCACACTGAAAGCACATGAGAGGATATGTTTCCCCTTCTTCCAGATTTCAGCACATTAGCAGAGCCAGGCATCAGAGAAGTGCTGAAAGAAATCAGAGCCACCACATATAAGTCAAACCCATTCCAGCCACAGCTGATGAAAAATACCTATGAGCACCACTACTGACAGAATTTGTCAGCACCACGATGAAGGTGGTGAACCACTGGTTCTCCTAAACCAGAACTTGCCATCTCCTGGGAACACTTTTTAGACCTGAATGATCCTATAAATTATATTTGTCTCCAAAGCACTCCTGAGTAATGGGACTATGAAGTAACCAGAGAAGTATTTTCGTTTAAATTTTTTGATCACCAGGCAAGCGCCTGAGACTAACTCATGATATTGCAAAACATTTGGTAACACTCACAGGTTAGCATCTATCTACAGTCTAGAAAAAACATCTGTGGTTTGCTTGTGGGATTTGACACTCATCTCAGTTCAGAAATTGTTCTAGGGGTTGAAGAAGATACTTTTGAAAGAGATTAGTTCTGATTAGCACCAAAGTAACAGCAAGGGGTGTACTCTGAGCAAAGACCAAATGGAACTAACAAAAAATACCTGAGTAAAAACATTGCAGAAGAGCAAACAACCTCATGGCATGCCTCTGCATTAAAGGAGTTTGCTTCTGCAGCATCAGCATAGATTATAATTCAGCAGGATGTCTAGTTCTTCTGGGCTGTTTTGACTGATCTAAAGACTGAGCATTAGATGAACATTGGATTCAGCTGATGAGCTGCGAGTCCTGAGTGCTTAGCTGCTAATAGCAACCCCAAAATGCATTTAACATCCCACTTCTGGAAGGAGGCAAACAGAAGCAGTCCTACAGCACCGTACAAGAGACTTTTACTCCATTTGCACTGACTATTCTTCACTCTCTCACCATTCAGTGGATGTGCCACAGGGTGGCGAAGCAAAATGTTCAGGGAAATGTAAATGACTTAATCATTTTGCCTATGCCTAATGTATATGACTTCATCCTCCAAAATAACTGAAGCCAGCAGAAAATTTTAGCAAGCAAAGAAGGCGCCTGAATACAGTGATTACAAGGCAAATGGCATTACATTTGACAGATAAGTTCTTTCTTTTATGCTTCCTTAAAAATCTTTTCCCTTACAGTCCCAAGACTTTCCATGGAAAAGCCTGCAGGAAGTTGCAAGAGGGAGGAAAACCCGTCCTCCAGGAAAGTTATGCTTTTTTGGGACAATTTCCCAATTATTCCAGTGGTACAAAGAGATAGCATTGTACTCCTTTTACTGCCCTGGAACCTGGACCAAGTTCCTTTTTCTTACACTGGAGAAATCACCAGGGCTCATGTATGCATGTGTGAATAAAAGGCATTATTTGCAAACGAGTCACGTCCAAATGTTTTCCTTTTTTAGCGTGCTCAATGAGAGGTGACAGCAAAACTTGAAGATATGAGTGTGTCCCAGAAATGGAAGGGCCATTGCTGTTATTGCACGTGCCAGTGGATCCTCAGACTAAGAACTCTCACAACGAAACTAGCCTTGATGACTCTTGTTTATGGCCTCTTCTGCAGTGTGAGTCAATCCTCTGGGCAGCTCATACACCCTGGAAATGAACATCCCCTCTTTGTGGTGGAAGGAGGGGAAACATTGGTTTTCTTGTCATGCTCTCAGTCCTTGCTTACTTCTGATCTGAACAGCTAAGTGTGCAGAGAGATTTCTACAGCATCCACGGTGCAGTCATAGCTATATACATAGAGTCAGAAAGAGCTGCTTGGTGCTCCCCAGATTGTGATCTGGTTACATGATCTGCTCCCACTGAGTACAAGGTAACTGTCCTAATTTTGTTCTCTTAGCAGTCCAGGGGAGCTGCTATGAGTTTCAAAGATGAGTTGCTGAACCCGAAATGGCACTGCTCTCTTTCTCCTGGAAATAATAGGGAAGGGCAAGAAAAACAAGAACAGGAAAGAAAGAGGAAGCCCAAACATCAAACAAAAGGTAGGGTGTCAGCTTACAAGGCCCAGAGCCATCTTCCTTTGCTGTGAAAACTGTCTATCACTACACAGATACAAAAAGCTTAGCACAGTTCTGGCCAGCTCTTCTGGCCAACTCATCCAAGGAAAACACCAGTGCCCTTGCAACATTCCCTGTCTCCTCTGTCTGGGAGGTGATGCTCTGCTTCCCTGGTGCCATTCCATATACCGATACCTCCCTGAAGGCCAGACTGCCTCTGTCACCTCCGTAGCCCCTTTGACCAGCATGCTCACTCTAAATGCTTACAGTGCAGCTGACAACAGAATTAGAAAAAAGTTGGATTCAGGAAATGACAGCAAGCGTTGGCCCAGATAATAACCAGGACCTTATCATGCATCCCTCATCGTCTCAGGTTTGAATCATTCCAGCTTTCTATCACACACATATCTCTGGTAATGTTTTGGGTTTGGTTTTTTTTTTTAATGGAATGAATAATATTAAATGTTTGCTACAGTAGATTTCCTAGTTTAAATATTTTAAAATCGATTAAACTTCTTTCTACTTGAAGAACTGGATCCTTGCATTATTAAAAACTTTCCTTGCTCTACTAATTTATCTTTATTTCCTTATTTAGGTCATGGGTTTGGGAATTTTTTCTTTATTTTCCCTCACCTTCTTTGATTTAAATCTGACTCAAGTGGAGCACTTAGGGAAAGACAGATGATCCTATATTGTGTGCAATATCTCTCGAAGTTTATCAAAGAACATGGTTAGTCAAATCTTGGTCTTTGTCAGAAGTTAGCACACTATCATGCTGACTTATGGCAGGGATGGAAACACATATACAGGCAGAAAGATTTGACAACTGCATTTGTTCTCTAAGACCCCTCACAAACCCATTTATCTAAAATAGCAAATCTATCTACAGAGACTGTGGGAGAAGTCACAGTAAGAAGAGGGAGAAAAATGGCATGGTTTCATCAAGGCACAGAGGATTGCAGTGATAATGCCAGCACCAAGAACAACAGAGACTGGAACAATTGCATAATGATGGTTCACATTTTATTAACCTCTTAAAGTTATTCCCTTAATGGTTACAAACACCATGAACCATCTTCCTTACCCTTACCATCTTCCCTGTGGCGGAGCAATGACGACCCACTATTGAAAAAGCTGCTTGTTTTCCTCATCCCAAGCAAGTGCCACGTGACAGTTCTAGCCAGGAAGATGAATCGCATGTTCCTGCAGCCTGTCGCTGACTTTGCGTGACTGAGGCAAAATCACCTCTCTATGATACAATTTCCTCATCCGTGGAAACAGAATTCCTGTTCACACAGAGACACACTGTGGATGCAAGTTTCGCAAAGTACATTGTTAAGCAGCAGAACAGGGACCTGCATTTCGTGAATGTGAAGATGCGTTCTGTACAGCTGCTTGTACCTTACCTCTAACCAACCATGTTTGCCAAGTCCTCAAGTCCACCACCTCAAACCTATGGTGTCCATAAATGCTTTCCATAGGCTTACAAGCATAGGGCATGTTTCTGGAGCTATTAGAGACAAAATCAACTTTGATTGCATGTCCCAGATCTATCTTTTTAGGTCTCTTGCTGGCTTGCTCTGGGGACTTTGTGTTCTGAGAGGACAAAATGTTCAATTCTTTTTTGTAGAGTCTCCTTCTTTTGAGATATTCAAGACCCGTCTGGATGCCTATCTGTGCAGCCTAGTGTAGGGCACCTGCTTTGGCAGGGGGGCTGGACTCGATGATAGAATAGAATAGAATAGAATAGAAT
>VWZZ01002500.1:197387-291589 GCA_013399095.1 Psophia crepitans
TGTCAAAGGCTTTGCTGAAGTCTAGGTAGACTACATCAACAGCCTTTTCCTCATCCACCAGGCGGGTCACCTGGTCGTAGAAAGAGATGAGGTTGGTCAGGCAGGACTTGCCTTTCACAAACCCATGCTGGCTGGGCCTGATCCCCCGGTTGTCACGGACATGGCACGTGATTGTCCTCAAGATGACCTGCTCCATCACCTTCCCTGGCACTGAGGTCAGGCTGACAGGCCTGTAGTTCCCCGGATCCTCCTTACGACCCTTCTTATGGATGGGTGTCACGTTAGCAAGCTGATCTCTAGAAGTCCCTTCCAACCCCTACCAATCTGTGATTCTGTGATTCTGTGTGTATGTGCTGCAACCAAGAAGGACATACTGACCTCCAGACCCCACGTTTCAGAAGTAGAACTGTAAATATGTGTGGTTCACACTTCAGAAATGCATACTGAGTTAAAAGCTGGGGCTGAGTGGTAGGAGTTTATTTTTGTCACAGGCAATTATATTTGCAGTTGTGCATGGTCATGAAGATAAATCAGAGTTTATGCTTTGTGGCAAAGGAGAAAGCTTTTGGGACTCAGTTTCAAAAGACTTCCCAATGAATCAGTCACCTTCAGGGGCAACGCTGGCAGTTGCTGGCGGTGCATACCGAGCCGGGTAGGAAAGGAGGATGTCTGTCTTTGACATACAAAATGAAGGCAGCCACTTGGTGTAACATAAGCACAGGGGAGATTATCATCATTTACTGTTTGTGTACTGGGGGCCTGCCTTTACATCTCTTGGTTAAAGAGAATAGCTCCTCAAACAGATGAAGGCTTATCAAGTCCTACAAGTAATGGCTCAAAGGCCTTCTCCATGGGAAGTTACACATCCAGGGGGAGATGCACCAGGCAGTACTCTCTGCCCCCGTGTGCGCATATGGCTTGGACAGGAGCAAGTAGTGCATCGTCTGCGTTGTTTGTTCAGCTGTTTTCCCCCATCAGCACTGCTGCTTGCATCTAGCCCTAGTGTCCTGTGTCTTCTAACTGCTGAACAGCAATTGACAATTTTAACTATAATTGCTGGGACCTCTTGAATCCAAAACAGCAATCCTGAAGAGGAAAGCAGCCACAACAGAGCAGATCAAAGTTTTCATGCAGAAAGGAAATGAATAATCAGTCTTACATAAAAACAAAGCAAGCTATAAATCATACCTACAAGCCAAAAGAGGGAAATTGGAAAAAAAAAATACCCCTTGAAACAAACAAACCAAAATCTTGTGATTACCTGAAAGTACAGCCAACTCGATGAACATCTCACAGCACAGCTCTTTACATCATCACCAACGGTTGCCTTGCAAGGGGCACCAGTCAGAGGTAAGTCAGCTTGCCCGTAGAAACTCAGACAGTAGTAAAGAAAACAAGACTTGAAGAGCCACTTCAGCCTTGACAAGCTGCATACTTCCTCCCTGCAAGGGCAGGAAGAAATCCATCACATTTTATTGGCTTACCCAGCTGATTGGAAGTCCTAAAGGGTCACTGCTGGTTTTCAACAGGTTATTCTGGCCACTGTAAAGCAGGTAAGAGGTATTATATACGCTCTAGTGTATAACTTATAGCTGTATATAACATGCATGCATATAAAATATATAGCAACAGATCATATAGCTTCAGATGGGTTCATCCGAAGTGGGACACCTTTGTGAAAATCTGCTGAGAGAGGGGGCCAGCCTAACAAGGCACCAAACATTAAGAAATGTTTCTCACATGCTTCTGCAGAGGAAAACCTATCCGTTCCAAACAGCTCTGGCAGTCCTGTATCAGACTTCTCCCCTGCTCTTGTCCTTCTTTCTCACTTTCTTTTTCTCGTGATTTTGTCTGACTGTGCTGCTTTACTGACACTGGCTAACCTCTTAGCTCCCTTGTGTTCGCTACTCACTTCCACCAAACCACATTTAGTGCTGTTGCCTGCCCATAAGGACATCACAGTCTGACCCTTTGTGCGTATACTTCAGTTTGAGTTTTTATTAATTTGAATAAAAGATATATTTTATTTTCCAGTTTATTGATCAGTTGTATACAGTTCTTAGCTTGACATAAAAAGATATTTAGGGAAAGCTATGCTACCTCCTCCCACAAGTAGAGGGATGGAGTCTGTAATTGCACATGACACTATATGCTTCTGCTATCCCTCAGTGACCACAGAGGTAAATCTAAACAGATACAGATATTTATCACAATGGAGCCTGTCCGTGCCAAATGTTATTCAAGCAAACCAGTCTCCATCCACGGACTTCTCACCAGTCTTGCTGGAGAGGCAGTTTTGGGCAATATAGCTGTGCTTCATGTGTAAGTGACAGGCAGCTAAAATGGGTCACCTCTTTACCACTAGGTTCATGGGATTTTTTCTTCTACAGATGGATCATTATATAATGGCTTTACTGCAGAGTAATGTATGATTACTACTCTTGAGGCACTAAAAAAAAAACCACCCCAGATAATACTGCTTAGTCCTAAGCAGTTATCAGGCTTTGCTTCAATATGCTGGAAATCCTTCGCATAGCAGAAGCCTAGGACACATGTAAATATAATTTAGGTTGTATCTGACATCAAAAATGGTGAAAGAAATCTGCTCATGAGGGTAGTGAGTCACAGGGGATTTACAAGTAAAGCTGAATACGATTTCTTAGGCGGAAATTATTTTCCCACTCTCTTAAATGAGGACAGAAATATCCCAGAGAGAAGCAGGTCCACCTAGGTGAGACGATACAGGCTGTAGGAAGGATTCCTGGCTGTCCGGAAGGGAAGGATGTTTGGGAGAGTGCTAGCTGCAGTAGGGCCATGACAGAAGGGACGCTGGAGGACCCCAGCACTTCTGGGAAATGCCTCAGCAGAGGTGGCATGTTAGGGCTGGAAAAGCAGCTGAGCAGGGTGGTGGGGCAGCAGTGGGCTCTGCTCCGAGACTCTGATCCCCTCCGCACCCCACAGGACTGAGCCTGTTCTGTCAGGATTCACACCCGGAATAGGAGCAGGGGTTCACATACCTATAAACAACTTGTTACCAGTACTGCAGCAAACGCTGTACCTCAACGGCATGGTGCACACGTAAAGGATGTGGAGAGAGGGGAGGCTTCTGCGTTACCACTTGCCGTTGTGTGAGTCTAAAATTTAGATCCTCAGCCCTGAGCTGTGGTCACTGAGATCTAGTGGAGAGCGTGTCCTGACCACAGCTGTAATGCAGTCAGAAAAAGCTATCTTTGCCTGCACCCACTTCCAAAGCTAACATACCCACCAGTGCTGCGTTTTAAACATGGGGTTATGTCTGACCCTGTACCCTCCTACTGTCCTTTACTTGTTTAATGTCAGAGTGTGCTTGGAGCTGTACAACTGGAAGCATAAATATAATCCCTGTATTGATGGTCAGTTCACAGGATTGCTTTGCAATACTCTAAGGACCTCTGTGGAAAAGTTTACTGCCTTAGGCTGCATGTAAGAAGAACTAATTTACCCAGAAGCTTTTGCATGAAGGCTGCAGTAAGACCACAAGACAGCCTTAGCTATCACCCTGAGTTCTCACTTCTGCGTCTGAAAAAGCATTCACTTTTTGAGTCGAAAATGTTCATCTCTGCTTTCTGGCCGGAAATATATTATTTTAGTGAAATTTATCCCTTCAATTGTTATTGAGTTATGGCATAGTATAAAAAATATATCTTTTCTTGTGTTGTAAAATAAATTCTTGCAATGCTGTTGGGTTTTTTTAAGCTAAACAACCTCAAAAAACAGCTGATCTCTAACAAATAAAATCTGGCAAGGCCCCAGTTCAGCTTAGGATTGATCCTTGTGCCAGTCCTTGCTCAGGAAAATAATTTAGCATGGACAGCAAGTTGAGTATGTGCTCACATCCCCTTCAGGTCAGTGCTAAAGTTACAGTTAAGTATGTGATGAAGTGTTGTGTGGGACAAGGATGGTTTACTGAATTGTGACCCAGCTATATTTCTTGTCTGGAAAATAAAATGTCTAAGCAGGAGCTGAGGAAAAGCATTTCAAAACTAGGTTCTCAGGACATCGAAGAGACAAGGCTAAGACTGCAGCAGCACACTTGAACACAGAGAGTCAGAGCCCTGATATCCAGGATACTGAGAGCAAGGCTTGCCCCACGTTCTTGCTGCAGACTTAGCAAGTCCTAAGGCTGCAGAATTTGGGAGTGGAGAGAGGACTTGTCTCTGCTGTGCAGGGAATGCTGGCCCAGCACTGCCCACAAAACATTCCCAGGAACAAGGCAGGCCAGGATGGACAGAGAATATTATTAGATGCTTTCTCCTCTTCAGATCCTCCAGTCTTCCTCACCCCATGCTGCTGGCCGGGCTCCATGACAGACCAGGGAGACACTGAGCTGCTCTGCAAGAACATTTTTACCCCAAGACCCTGCATCTGTCCTGCGACTGGTTTAACTGCATCAGCTCCACACTACTGAGAAATCATGAAACAATCCTAAATTACCAAGATGAAAATTCAACCTTCACTGTGCAAATCTGACACTTGTGCTGCTATTATGACCCTTATCTCTGTTTCCTTTTCAATACTTAGTACCAATTACAACATTGAGATAACATCTCTTATTTTAAAAATAGACCACATCAATACACTCTCCACAAACACAAAAATGTCTAGTTTTATATTTTATTTTTTTCCATAGAAGACGACTCTTGAGAACTTGTAGGTGCTCTACTGGCAGGGTCTGCTTTCCCAGGAAAGCAATCTGTTTCAGGCTTGCTTCACTCCTGTACTGCAATTTGGAAATATTTTTTGCATCTAATGAGAGTTTCCAAACCACAGCACTTTGTCTCAGTCTGTAAAATTCTTTCCCCATCTTTCAGGATGGGGAGCTTCATTTGGAAACCAAAAGTCGCGCTTAACAAGCTAAACACTGGACCTGACGTGAACTCGTTAACTAACGTGACCTAAGAGGCAGCATCATGTTCCCTCCTGAGCCGGCAGCAGGAGGTCACATTGTAAAGTCTGCGGAGCCCAAAAGCGACGTGAGCAAAGCTTTCCTGTAAAACAGAGACACATTAACTCGAGGTTCAGAGTACAGAGCAGCCATATGAATGGAAACCTCTGATTAGGGATTGCAAAAAAAAAAAGAGGTTAATGTTTAGCTGGCTTATCAGCTCACAAAACATTGCCAAAGATCTTCCTTAGGTTCTGATTTCTACATGGTACATAGCACGAGTTGGGTATCACGGGGCAATTTCAGCTGGGTCTTTTTAAGCTGAGCAAGAGCATAACAGATACACTACCAAGTATAATTTTTTTAGATTTAGCTTGTCTGTCTTTCCATTCTGTCCCCATCTTCAGTGTTCAATAATGCATAGGAGTTATCTGTTCTTTCAACACTGGAATGGAACGGGGAGGTGGAAATAGTTTAAAATGTCTTAAATTGCTGAAACCTTGTGTGTGAGGTTCTAAAGTGCTAGATAAATAGTTCTGAGCAAATAAATAAAAACTCTGCTGAAGACTGATTTGGGAGATGAGAGCATGCGGTGCTGCAGTTAGCCCAGTAGCCTTGTGTGCAAACACCGCAGCTCCTTTTTGTGTTTGAAGTGAGAGCAGTACGTCGCTGCCAAGGGACGTGCAGCACACTGACGCTGAACTCTGGCACTTCCCCATCCATCGTGAGGGCAGTGGAGAATCTGGAAGAGGCTGAAGCAATACCGAAGGAGTGCTGTGCTGTCTTCCCCACATCCCAGGCCTCAAGTGATGCAGTATGTTGTCTATCTGCAGTACACACGTTGTGTGTCCCTGCTGGGAGCCGCCATGCCAGCAAGTCTGGCAAGGGGACCCCATTGCCACGTCCTTGCCACCACTCCTCTTTACAGCTTCTTCCAGGGATTTCTTCACATCAAGGGCTGATCTGGGCCTGAGCCAGGGATGCAAGGTTAAGCACTGTTCGCTAAGCCACAGCATGAAGCCAGGGCATCAGAAACACTGCACAAAGCCTTTTTGTGTCTATCAGGTTTTTACTGAGTCTCCAGTTACTGTCTTTTTCATTTTGCTGTCATCCCTTTTGACTATGTCATGTTGCAGTTTAAGTCTTCTGGGTTCTTGTAGAAGTGGAGCTGGCTTAAAAACCTATCCATGCCAGTTTGCAAAAACCACCTCTTGCTTCTGGATCAGCTGATTGGGCCTATCATGCACGTCTAAATAAGAAAGCAGGTTAATTCTTCTGATTTGTGGCCATGGGAAATAAATAAATGCTCTTTACCCAGAGAAGAAGTGGATTGACTCCATCTATGTGCATTTACCCAAAATTGCATCAGTGTGAGATTTCACAGAACAAATATCAAGGAATCAGGTCCCTTTTTGGACTGCTATTTCTGGTGTCACTGACAAAATTTTCTAGGGTAGTAGCCATCCCTGGTGGCTGTGCACTCAGGAAGTCAGAAGCCTCTTTAGGACCATGGTTATTTTCTCTGGAGTAGTTTTTGGGCGCAGTTCATGAAGACAAGTGCCTGGGGTTGGAGGGAGCTCAGCACATCCCCAGGTACCAGCCCTGCTCATTTGCTCCCAAGTCTGCATCTGTAAGGATGGATTTAAGCGGACTTCTGGTTCTGCTCTACCTCCTGGTTCATTTGTGTGCACTCAGGTGATGGTTGGAAGAATCACAAGGCAACTTGTAGAGCAACAGCTTGTTTTGCAGTTGTCCAAGGACATAAGACAGCGTAAGGCTGCCCATGTGCTGCTGTGAGTGTGAATACTCTGTCATTTTAGCCAGTGCCCTCCTACTGCTTCCCGGTGCTCTGCATCTGCCCAAGCCCTCCTCTTTCTGCGACACTGCCGAAGGGAGAAGTGCCTTTGCTCTGCGGTTGCTCCCTGCTTGGAACTGTGGCTCCAGGTGTGCAGCAAAGACTGTCAGCTCCTGCAGTAATAATATTAACCAGCTATTACTGCGGCCATTGCTGAGGCAAGAGAAGGTTCGTCCTATGGGTCTTAACAGGCCTGAATGGCCCAGCCTACTCTCTCCTATCGTTAAAAGAGACATAATGAGAGCAAAGAAATAAGATGCGGCACTGTGGCGTAAATATGCTTATCTGGCCCAAGAGCAAGAGTGTCCTGAGCCTGGACCAAGGTTTGTAGATGTCACAGCGATACAAAGGCACAGTAGTTATAACGGCGCACAAAAGCACTCTTCAAGAGGAGGAGAACTTGTCCCCTGTCTCTGTGGAAAAAAGGTTCCCTTACACTCTGATTCAGATGCAAATGATGCCAAGAGCAATGAGAAAGGAGACAGTGTGTTAAGGGAATGCCATTTGGTCATGGCAAAATTGTGCACACTTGCACCTGGATGCTAGGAGATTGCTCACAGATGTTAGGTATTTGTGTTCATTGCAGGTGTATATACCCTGTGGCATTAAAGGTATGAGCTAAGAGAGGATATGTCATATCCTTAAGTTTAAAACACTTTTTGAATAAAATTGCTTTATCTTTTTGTATGGGACATACTATCTTACTTTACTGGGTTAAGTATAAGCCCACTGCAGACACCACTATAGTCACTACTTTGGTGATGGAAGTAAAACAAGAAGTAATGATTTTGCCCCCTTTTCTTATGTAGAGACTGAACGTTAAGAAATTAAATTAAGCTGATTCAAATTTAAGAAAATCAACTTGAAAAATAATCAAAGGAAGCCAGCAAAGGAGACAAATTGAAAGGAGAGGCATACCAGATCCCAGAAAAATCCAAAAGGCATTCTGAAAAGCAGTTTACAGCAGTACAGATCACTTCATAACATAGCTATGATCTGAGGAAAACCACTTGCAGTCAGTGCATTTCCACTGCCGTCTCTATGAAGGCTGTACATGTAGGTGTCTGTAGGTGATGTGATTTACTGTGTTCTAGGGAAACACTGGGCACAAACATTTGTGTTTGAAGCTATGTCTGAGTCCCTGTACAACTGCAAAAGTGCTGAGCCCCATTTGGACCTGCTACAGTAACGAGCATTGGAAAACGAGGCCAGTTCCCTTTAGAGTCAGTTGTGCTGCAGGGTGCAAAAGCTCCTGCATCTCTCTTATAAATGCATTTTACCTGGAAGGCAGCCAGCCATCAAAACAGAGCTTTACTCCAACATAATGTCTATGACAGTAGGCCCACTGGAAGGACTTTATGCCTTGAAATACTTGGAAAGGTCTTTTTCTTTTGAAACATCTCATTTAAATGATTTTTACATTAAAAATATTAACCTTTTGCTATATCATGCTGGGTAGGTACTATGGTAGCAGTTAGAGGGAGAGTGCTGAAGACACCTACACCAGCTCAGCCCCACTGTTCATGGGGAGGTGGTGAGAGGACAGAGCCAGAGGTGCAGGCACTTACTGCCAAGGGGATGCCTCTGGAAAGCAGTGGCAAAGGGAGCAGATATACGATTTCTTCCCAAAGACAAAAATAGAAGGAAGAGGAAAAATGCATTTGAAATGGAATGAAGCTTTGAGCAACACAAAGGAAGGTGAGGGAGAGAGGATTTGGCTTGGCTTTCACTGTTTCAACTTTCTGCCATGATACAAGATACAGAAAAATTGTGAAAGCTTAAAAATTCCCGCAGGTTGAGAAAAAACATAATCTGCCCCTATCTGGTTATTAATGCCTCTGTGGCATGAACTCAGATTAATACCACTTGACTGCAATGGCAACTGGTTCTGGCTTTTTGACTCTTAATGTCAGGCCTATCTTCCTTCTGGTCCAGACCTTATCCCCAAGACTTTCCTGGGAGCAGAGGTACAAGCGGTGGCAGATGGGGCGGTGTGGGGAAGAATGTGCCCTGCTGGCCACCTGTGCTCAGCCCAGACCCACTCTGGCTATCAATAAAGCAGGTACTGGAGCTTCCTATAGGCAGATTTAGGAAGGAGCTTCATATGCCTATGGATCGTGAGCAGTGGTCAGTGCAAACAGACACTTGACATCAGCTAGCATTCAGAAAAATGCAGTGTGAGGCTCATGTCCAGGAGCACTAAAGAAATTCATGAGGAAGCTATTAATGTCATTTAATTATACATCCTGTTGAATGTAACTTTCCATTCAGTATATAAAGTTTTAAAGCTATCTTTAGTGGGGATAGGATCTAAATTGGAAGTGATGCTGTTGGTATAATGATCTGATAAAATGAAAAATCTAGAGTGTTTTATTTTTCTTGTCTTCAACAAGGACTTTGCTATAAATTAGTATAGCTACAGACCATGAGCCTTATGCCACTTCAAGGATTTTCTTTACAGAAAAGGCTGTTTTACAACTTTCCACATAGAGGAATCAAGCAAAAGCTTAAGGCATCTGGCTGTGCTCAGTGTAAGAGCATAAAACAAGAGCGTGACAAAGCAGTAACTACTGAAGGTTAACAGGGGCTCAAGGGGACACTGCACAAGTACCCAGGAAAAAAAAAGCAAACAACCCCACAAATAGGCAGAGGCACATCTAAGTCAGGATATCCCCTGAGCTGAAGTAGTTAAGGATGGGAGAGAGGTTGGGGAATATCACGTGGCCTGCCACTGCCCTGTGGACACTGCTCCCATTGATTTTCTGCAGCATATCCTTAGCAAAAATAATTGTTTCCTCCCTTTGTTCCCCAAAATAAAGAACAGAAACAGGGAGGATTAAGGGAAAGAAACTTGGGAGAAAAGCCAAGTGATCTCAGCACAGAATATGTTTCTGGTTAAAGATGTTCTCCTGCAATATGAAAGATCCAAGTAAAAAATCCTTCCTCACTGTTGGGTAAAGAACTTGAATCCTGAATCCACCACAGTCAAGAATGGGAGCCTCATGTTTGGACCACAAATTCCCTCTTTTACATGTATGTTTCCCTCCTGTGGTTTTCACAACAAACATGAAATGCCTTCAGTAAACTTTACTGTAGAAGTGGCAAATTGTGGTAATCACAAAACTTTCTTGTAGACATGAAAAACATTTCTAGACCTCTTCTGCTAGTGGTGATCTGATACAACGGACATCACAGATACAGGTAACCTGAATGAAGTGTTTTGTAATCGGGATTTCCCCTGTGAAACCACACCTTGAGATTGCAGGTCCACCACATCTTCCTTGAGTTGTCCAGGCAGTTGCATGACTACAATGTTCATGTCTCTGGTCCCTAGGAGTCTGAGCAGCACTTCTTATTGGAAGCACACCAGATGACTGCAAAGAAAAATTCCACTCCTGCAATGCTGCCAGATCTGTTAGGAAAGAGGTTTATTTTAATTTCCTTTGAATTTCCCCACACATATCAGAAGTGACCACAGGGTCCTATGGTCACCTGGCTATGGCATCTCCGCTTTCCTAGTGTTTTTTCCAGATTGGCTCAGATGTGTCTTGAAGAAAACTTTTGAGTGATATGACTGTTTTCACATATGAGGTTATCATTGTCCACTCATCCCATCTCACCCATCTTCAGAGTCAGATCATGCCTCACGCCGATTGTTCACCCTCCCACCGGAATGACTGACATAGAAATAATCATAATCATAGAATTTCCTTGCAATTTGTTGGTTTATACAGCTTATTCTCAGATTCTTTCTAACCTCTGTCTTGAAATTGCCTCATAACTACCTGTGTCATTCTGTGTCTACCTGTTTTCTGTGTCATTCAGTTCCCTGTATTTCTTTCAAGTTGATGATGTCATATTTTTGTTGAACTGCCATGCTGTATATTACGATGTCCTTCGGAAAAGAAGCCTGCTAGGTACATCTCTGTCTCCTGAAACATGTATTTAAATGCCAGCTCTGCAATAGCATAGAATCATAGACTCATAGAATGGTTTTGGCTGGAAGGGACTTTAAAGATCATCTAGTTCCAACACCCCTGCCATGGGCAGGGACACCCTACACTAGACCAGGCTGCCCAAAGCCCCATCCAACCTGTCCTTGAACACTTCCAGGGATGGGGCTTCCACAGCTTCTCTGAGCAACCTGTGTCAACCCCTCATCACCCTCACAGGAAAGAATTTCTTCCTAATATCTAAATCTCCCCTCTTTTAGCTTAAACCCATTGCCCCTTGTCCTATCATTCCAAGCCCTTGTAAACAGTCCCTCTCCAACTGTCCTGTAGGTCCCTGTCAGGTACTAGAAGGCTGCTATATGGTCTCCCCAGAGCCTTCTCTTCTCCAGGCTGAAAAATACCGACTCTCTCAGCCTGTCTTCATGGGAGAGTTGCTCCAGCCCTCTGATCCAGCCCCTTGTGATCCTCCTCTGGACTTGGGTTCCAACAGCTCCATGTCTTTCTTGGACTGGAGGCCCGAGAACTGTACACAGTACTCCAGGTGGGTCTCACAAGAGTGGAGTAGAATGGCAGAATCACCTCCCTCGACCTGCTGACCCCACTGGTTTTGATGCAGCCCAGGACACAGTTGACTTTCTGAGCTGCTAGTGCACACTGCCGGCTCATGTTGAGCTTTTTTGCCCACCAGCACCTCCAAGTTCTTCTCCTCAGGGCTGCTCTTGATCCATTCTCTGCCCAGCCTGTAGCTGTGCTTGGGATTACCCCAACTCACATGCAGGACCTTGCACTTGACCTTGTTGAACTTCATGTGGTTCACATGGGCCCACCTCTGAAAGACCCTCTGGATGGCATCCCTTCCCTCCAGAGTGTCAATCATGTCACACAGCTTGGTGTCATCAACAAACTTGCTGAGGGTGCACTCGAACCCACTGTCCATGTCGCCGACAAAGACATTAAACAGTGCCAGTCCCAGTACTGACCCTGAGGAACACCACCCGTCACTGATCTCCACTTGGACATCAAGCCATTGACCACAACTGTTTGAGTGCAACCATCCTGCCAATTCCTTATCCACTGAGTGGTCCTTCCATCAAGTCCATGCCTCTTCAATTTAGAGAGACAACAATGTTATGCTAGACAGTGTCAAATGCTTTGCACAAGTACAGGCAGATGACATCAGTTGCTCTTCCCTTGTCCACCAACACTGTAACTCCGTCTTAGAAGGCCACCAAATTTGTCAGGCACAATTTGTCCTTAGTGAAGCCATGTTGGCTGTCACCAATCACCTCCTTATTTTTCATGTGCCTGAGCATTGTTTCCAGGACGATCAGCTCCATGATCTTGCCTGGCACAGAGGTGAGACTGACCAGCCTGTAGTTCCCTGGGTCTTCCTTTTTAAAAATGGGGGTTATGTCTCCCCTTTTCCAGTCAGTGGGGACTTCACCAGACTGCCACAAATTCTCAAATATCATGGAGAGTAGCTTAGCAACTTCATCCGCCCCTTCCCTCAGGACCCACAGATACATCACATCAGGTCCCATGGACTTGTGCACCTTCAGGTTCCTTAGATGGTCTCAAACCTGACCTTCTCCTTCATTCTTCCAGTCTCCACCTTTGCCCTCTGCAACTTGGGCGGTGTGGCTCAAGCACTTGCTGGTGAATTTTGAGGCAAAAAATTCCACCTTCTCCATATCCTGGGTAACCAGATCTCCCATTCCATTCTGGACAGCGCTCACATTTTCTCTCATCTTCCTTTTATGACTGACGTACCTAGAGAAGCTTTTCTTGTTGCCCTTGATGTCCCTGGCCAGATCTATCAGGGCTTTATCTTTCCTAATCTGATCCCTGGCTGCTTGGACAGTTTGTCTGCATTCCTCCCAGGCTACCTGCCCTTGCTTCCACCCTCTGTAGGCTTCCTTTCTGTGTTTGTTCAGGAGCTCCTTGTTCATCCTTGCAGCCCTCATGGCATTTTTGCCCCACTTCCTCTTTGCTGGGACGCATCACTCCTGAATTTGGAGGAGGTGATCCTTGAGTGCTAGCCAGCTTTCTTGGGCCCCTCTTCCCTCCAGGGCTTTGTCCCATAGTACTCCACCAAGCAGGTTCTTGAAGAGGCCAAAATCTGCTCTCCTGAAGTCCAGGGCAGTGAGCTTGCTGTGCACTCTCCTTGTTGTCTTAAGGATCCTGCTCCACCATTTCACGATCACTGCAGCCAAGGCTGCCCTTGATCTTCACATTCCTCACCAGACTCTCCTTGTTTGTGAGGACAAGGTCCAGGATGGCACTTCTCCTTGTTGGCTCCTCTGCCACTTAGAGGAGGAAGTTGTCATTAATGCGTTCCAGGAACCTCCTGGATTGTTTGTGCCCTGCTGTGTTGTCCCTCCAAAAGATATCAGGGTGGCTGAAGTCCCCCATAACGACTAGGGCTTGTGAACGTGAGCCTGTTCCTACGTGTATATAGAGGCCCCCATCTGCTCTGTCTACCTGGTCAGGTGGCCAGTAGCTGATCTCTGCTATGATGTTCCCTGTCCCTGTGTTCCATTTAATCCTGACCCATAAACTTTTGGTCAGCTCTTCACCCTTCCTGAGATGGAGCTCCATGCACTCCAGCTGGTCACTGACATAGAGTATCACATCAGTAGCATGTGATGAAAGCTTCCAGAGCTGCTAGTAATGGCTTTTTGAAAAACTACCTGTCATTCATAGTCTCCTTCTCGTTGAAAGTGTCCCATGCTTGGACACACTGGATGTGTTCCCATCTAATTTCCACATGTACATGGGCCTGCAAGGCCCTGCTTCAGTTGCCTTCAACACAGAAGTCAGTTACTGCCATTTCTGCAGCCTTTGTCACACCTTGCTGTACGCATCCCAATATTTCGGGATGGGTGGGCAGCCCCTGAGGTAGGGGATAGCTGTGCCATTGTATTGGGTGTGGCTGACGTGGAGTTAACTTCGCCTACAACAGACCCCATACTGCTGTGCTGTGTATTGGTAGTGTGCAAGATGTTGATAACACACCAGTGTTTTGGCTACTGCTGAGAAGTCCTGGCACACATCAAGGCTGTCTCTCCACCATCACCCTCCTCCCACCCCCATTAGGCTGTGCGTTGTCAAGATCTTGGGAGGGAGCACAGCCAGGACAGCTGACGCAAACTGTCCAAAGGGGTGTTCCATACCATGTGGCGTCTGCTCAGCAATAAAAACTAAGAAAATGAAAGAGGAAGGGGGGACAGTTGTTATTTACAACATTTGCTTTCCAGAGCAACCCCTACACATACCGAAGCCTTGCTTCCCAGTAAGTGACTGGATGTGACCTGCTAATGGGAAGCAGAGAATAAATCTTTTCTCTTTCCTTTGCTTCTGTACACAGCCTTTTTCTTCTGCTTTATTAAACTGCCTTTATCTTGACCTGTGAGGTTTTTCCATCTTACTTTTCTGCCCTCCCTGTCCTGTTGAGGAGGTGAGTGATAGAGAGGCTTTGGTGGACACCTAGTGTCCAGTCAAGGTCAACCCACCACCGCCATGTTCAGGTAACCATATACCACACTTGTGTAACAGTAATCACGAAAATTTACATAGACCTAAATGCTCCAGGGGAAAAGAGTATAGCTAGTTTACAAATGCTAATAGTCTGTAACCTCCTGAATCCCTTCAGCGTGGATATGTGGCTTATCACTTCTGCCTTCCCAAGTCCGGTCATGGACCATACGCAGCCAGTGGACTCCTATATGTGACATCACTTCCAACCGTAGTCCTGCATCCCTGGATGTTCCCAGAAGACAGCGAGGATTTCTGCCATGATTCACAGCAGCCTTCCCCAAGCTATCGCTGTATCTGTGCCACCAGAACACCATCCGATATGATGCAGCTTCCTAAGAATCTTGTTTGTGCGTCTTTCTGGTAACACTGAAAGTCTTGCCCTTAGTTTTTATCCCAAGTGTCATTCTTTGCCATTTCTATCAACCTGATGACATCCCAAATATGGTGAAGTAGCTCTGATGACAGCTATTAATATCCATTGTTGACAATGGTTGCCAACATGTTTTGCTGATGTCAAGTCAGCTTCTCTCTCTCCTTTTACGGGCCTTTGATGTTGAGCTCTTTTTAGTGCTTGTTTGAAGCGCTAAGGGTTTCTGGCAAATAGCTTTGCCTGGTTTCTAAGCAAGTACCATGCTACTCATCCAGCTCTTGGCTTCTGTGACAATACGAACTCCTTTTCCATTTTCTTTGTGGCTCTCATTGTTAGCTGTTTCGCTCTTGTAATGGAATTGATTTTCTGGGAGTCAGCTCCTATAATAGCCAAACTGTCTTATCTATTATCACATGTAACAAGGCTGGAACACATCCTGGCCCATCAAAAAAAACCCCACCTGATAGTAATTTTCTAGCCTTCTGGCTGCCTTGATGGAACAGAAGATTTAGTTCCTCCTGCTACATCTTCAGCTTGCTCTTTGTCTACAAGAGGAACATTTCTTTTGGCTTTGGGGTCGTAAGGGTCACACATTTTAAGAAAAGAGGAGGTTTCTTTGCTCTCTTTGTTTTCTACCTGAAATCCCAGCCTTCCTCTTTCCCTGCTTTCAAGTTACACTGTCTTTCTGGTTTTGTGAGCATGCCATCATGTGATTTTAATTTGCTCTGTTTAGCTGCAATTTCACTTTCTTTCCTTGCAAAAGGCTCAGGGTGACATAGGCCTTTGTGACATAAAACACCAAGTCATGTCCAAGTGTCAGTTTGGCTTTTGGCTTCGAGTTTATTTGTGGCTCTAACCTTTTTCTTGCACCTAGTACTCCACCGAGCTTTACAGACATCTTCTGTTCATTTGTGAGTTTTGCAGTTGGTGATTTCCTTTGCTGTTTTGTGCTGCGCCGAGCTGATCTATGTACAAGTACTCAGCCCTTGGACGCCTGCTTGTTTCTGTGATTTTGTTCCTTTGTTTCCCTTGTTTGTACACTTTTTTTCATCATCGCATTCAGAGTGTTTTCTCCATAGTTTGTCTCCTCTGTATTTGCGTATGCTTTGCCTGTTTATGCCACCGCATTTTCTAGCAGGTGCCCCTTTGCCTGCTCCATGTTTGCTCTGTCTTTCGATGGAAGATTGCCCATTAGCCTTGCCCACTACTGTCAGTATTGGTGGAGTTAAATGGCTGCTTGGGTCATTCTTCTTTGAATGCCATCACTTTTCATCCTGATTACAAATGTAGCTCCAACTGCTTCACCTTTTATGAGCTGCTCCTTGCTCAAGTCAGCCTTTTTGCATGCATTGCAATTTGATCAGCCTCTTGTTCTCTCTCTTTGTGAGTATTCCCACTGAAAAGACAGATTATTGTTTTTAAGTCTTTGAGGAGTTTAGTGTGCTTTTTGAGCATTTGTATGATTTTGGATTGAGCCTCCTGGTCTGCCACTGCTGGGTGCAGCTGATGCAGGTGGTGGCCTTACCCACCAGGCTAGTATTGTAGCTAGTTCTTAATTTTGCTTTCTTTTTCTGCCAGCCTCTTGCAATCTGCTAGTTGTTCCAGTACAATCAGAAGAAATTAGCTTTGCCAAAAGAATTGGTAAATTCATCCCTTTTCAAGAGCATCTGCGTGGGAACAGGAAATTGGTTGCTACCACAAGAACCATTTTCTTTGTTTGAGGAGGGTTGCTTGCACTGCTGGGAGCACTTTGGAGTTTTTTTGTTTTTTTCTGTCCCTGATTTGTGTGCTCTATTGGGAAGTCTTCTGTCATTGTCAGCTGTGTTTTCTTGAAAAATGGCTATGCCTGAATAAAGACCACAGTCCCCTTCTTCTTCCTCAACTGAGGGACTGATTGCCAAATTGCTATAGCTTTATAAGAAGAATGAATAATGACTGCACCATCTTCTCTTAGGACAAAAATCTATGGGAAAATTGCAGGTATTATTCTAAACACTACAATATGCTTCAACCTGCTCATAACTGGGCAATTCTATGCTGTCGATAATTTAACAAAGCTTCACAAGGAAACAGGTTTGCCTCTTTTCCTGTGGTATAGTCCATGTATCAGCTGTCTGTACAGTCTCTATTACAAATGTGGGGGACAACATTACACAACACGTTCATCCAAAGTGTTCTGCTAGAAGTGCTATGCATTGTGCTTAAAAATCTGCCAAGCATAATTAAAAAAAATAGTACAAAGTGCATCTTTTTGTTATGAAGGCGAGCAAAATGTAGAGTGCCTTCTGTAAGAAGTGCTTACACTTTGTGGGAAATTGTTCCATTTCCAGGGAAAAACTGTGTTTTACAGAAATTCTTACCCAAATCTCTATGATAAATCATGTTCTGATTTCAGTGATGTAGTCACATTCATGTAATGCAGGGAATTCCTCCTACATTTCATCTGGTTAGCAAAACATTAAGGCTGCCATGCTGCCATGCATGTGTTGTGTGACATTCCTAAGGTGCTATTTAACAACATACAGCTCCTCGTCCTTAGGCCCTGAACACTATTGTAGGGTGTTGCTGCTTCACCGAAGGCAGCAGGCTCAGGGGTCTGAAAAAATCAGACAAGTTTTATGGAATCAACAGATCCTCTCAGAGAAACACTCCAGCTCTTTTGCCTGTACAAAACCACAAGTACCAGCAATCTCCCATGTTCTCTGCACATAACTCTGTGATAACACCCACTTTCTTGTTGGCCCGAACTCCTTAGCTTCTGACAGCAGCCCTAGCCTTTTAGCTAAACTCGACTGTAATCTGGTGTAATCTTACTTGTTGCTAGCGAATCAGCCCCCTTGGGCAGGCTTCCTACACACCACCTAAACCTGGTGAGCAGATAAGCACATTTGTGGAAGACTGCAGCATACAACCGCCTACTCCAAAAGAGAGGTTTTCTGGGTTGGTTAGTGTTTGGTTTAAGTTAATGCTATTTTGATTATTTATGTCATGACATTGTTGGCACAGCTGCTTAGGAAGGAGAAGATGGACAACAGGTTCCCACCAGTGGCAATTGTCCTTGCGAGAGCAAGTGCATGGCAGAACAAAACTTACAAAGCCTCTAGAGGTTGTTCACCTCATGCTGGACTCTCTTGACATTCCCCCTATGCTTAACAGCAGGAAAAAACTTTGTGATATTCATGGCATGCACTTCTATGCCTGTAAAATTTTCTCGATAGACTATAGTCTGGATTACAAATGCCAGGCAAATTATAATAATATCTCTACTGCTTTTAGATATTGATCCCCCTATCTACTCCGTAAAGAAAATAGCAATTACTGTAAGGAATATTGGAGATTATAGCTAAGCCTCAGGAGCCTTCCAGATACAGCTGCAGACTGGGAGACAGGCTTATCTTCTGACTCATAACCCAAACAAGCTCCTGAATGTGCATTGTACATGGGAATAGATGAGAATGCTCTGGAGGAACAGAGCCAGGAAGAACAGCACTGAAGGTAGATAAGGTCAGACCAATTCTGGTAATAAAGGCTAATTAGTAAATCAGCAATGGAGTGTTTCAATAATGTAGGCTGCATTGCATCAGAAAAAGGAAAGACAGCATGTACCAGTGTCTGAGGGGATGGAAAAACCCCAAAGGGAAGCAGTCAGGAGGACTGAAGAACTACCTTTACTTAACCATTGAAGGGCCGGCTCTGAGACTTATCTCAGACACGGTTTTTCTCACTCAGTACTTTCTCACTGCTGGAGACCAAAAAGATTCCAGGTGGAGTTTACCTGGGTGGTGTTAGATTGACGGTTGGACTTGATGATTCCGGAGGTCCTTTCCAACTTTAGTGATTCTATGATTCTATGAAAAAGACACAGTTGGTCTTAAACACAGGTTTAGATCAAAAGTTGATGTCTCTGTGAAAGTTCCAGCCTCACTTAAAAAACATTTCCAAGACAGAAGTGAAAGTTCATTTAAGTGTTTGAAAATGTAAGTATAATATGTTGTGTTGCAATGAAGATCAGAAATATTAATGTCATTGTCTGAAGAAAGATGAAGTATGAATTATACAAATCATACTATAGGTCCATAGCAGATTTTGCATCAAATGTTATTGAGAGTAAAAATGTAGTACTATAAGAATATTTTCAACAAAAGTAAAAGTGAACAAAAGAGTAACTAACACATGTATGTTATTTATGTTTGCCTTTGCGTGTCAACAGACCTGACTTTTCAGACTGAGAAGGAGTAGGAGTGAGAATAGCAGCACTTCTTTTGCGTTAGATTGCAGTGGCATTTTTGTGAAGTCCTTGCACGTGAGCCCGCCCTGTGAGGGCTGAGATGCAGCTGCTCAGGTCTGTGCCTGTAAAGTAAGAGTGAAAGACAATGCTTAGTCCTCTGTTAAGAGGTGACTCTTCAGCACCTGTGGAGTTACAGAGACCTCAGTGAGTAGAGGCTGACATGATGGTGGTGCACAGCACCATGTAGAGACTCAGCCCAATGACAAGGGTGGCTCTTCTCGCTCTTCACATCATTGCCACTGGCGTGGTAGATACAAGTCCTGCTTCTGGATCAGGATTCCAGTGACTCAGCAAGGCTCCACCCTAATGAATAGCAAAAGGCTGTCCCTTCCCCGTGGGTTTTCTATTTCTTTCTCATCTGATATGAAGGCTAGAAAACCCTGCAGACCAGAGAGATCAGGATGAGTGAAGAGCTAATGAAAGGGTGAGATTATGTAGGGCAAAAAATCTTCAGTATGAACAGGTGGGAGTGACAGGATTTTGAAGCTCTTTGCCTTTTGTTTGCTTTTATTAAGACATAGGTACCATCAGTTATTAATTAACAGATGAAATAAGGAAGCTTTTGTTAAAAAATCCACAATCTTCACTCCTTTTCACTCAAACTGCTACATGCTCCTGAGACTTCCCTTTCTGCTCCAGCGAACCCAGAAGACCAGAATGCCACTTCCAGTATTTTTAGTATGGCAAATCTGCAGCCCCTTTTTTAGCTACCTCCTGCCTCTCCTCCCCCTCTACCTGCCTGTAACGATGCTACAAAACACGGCCTTTCCCTCAAAATTTATAGGGTTGTTCAGACCAATATAAATCAAATACGTGCTATCTACAGCAGTCTTGGTGTGCATTTTTGTAACGAAATGGGAACTGGTCAGACCTATATTTAATAGAGAAACATGAATTTGGAGGGATTATTTTACAGTATTGATCTGATGTTGATCTATAGTAGAGTTGGTAGGGAGGGTTTTTTTGATTAAAGTTTTTCAGGAGGAAATTGATGATTTATTGACTCATGAACACTATCCTGATCTTAGCAATCTAAACTCTTCTTTCAAATGACTAGTGTGGAGAAAAGCTATCATTCCCATCTTGCAAGCGGACAAGACAAGATCCTGAGCCTTTCTTCCAGAGCATCCCAGGGATGAGGATACTTGTCTGGGCAGCAGCTGAGGCAGCAAACTACAGGCTCCATGGGTGCTCCAGCCCAGACTGAGCGGCACTTCATCTGTGAGCGCACTTTGTTCTTGGGCCTTTCTGAGGAGGTGCTGAGCAGCAAGGGAAAGCAGATACTATGGCGACCAGTCTCTCTTCCTCCTTTCCACACACCCTTTGTGTTCAGTAGGCTCAGGGTGTGCGTGTGACAATGAGCTGCAAACTGGAATAAGTAGGAGGATGTCAGTTTTGTGAATTCCAGGAGGAGTTAGTCATGAGTTTCTTCCTGGACAGCACTATCATTTGGATGTCTACCCACCAGAAAAAAAAAAAAAGAAAAGAAAAAAAAAACCCGCACAGATTTAGAAGCTTTTATTGGAAAATCAGATTCAGAAGAACTTACCCTGTCAAATGACAAGTTGTGAGTAATAGCGGTGCCTGACAGTTGAGTTCTGGTGCTTACAGAGACATTTAGGCTACTTCTATGCAGCCTTTATGATCCACGAAGGAAGCCTGGGGCCTCTGATCAGCTGGTGAGGGATGACTCATGCTCACGCTCTTCATGATCAGCCCTTCTGGAGCAGACTGACTGCAGCAAAATTCAGAACAAACCTTGTCATGGTCCCAGCCCCAGAGCTCTTCAAATTCATTCAACAACATGCTCCTGTAGCTTCACTCCCATTGTCTGTGCTACACTCTGCAAAGGGCTACAACAGAGCATGCAAAAGAAAGGCAGCACATCTTCATCATTACACCCTGGCAAAACTGACCCTCAGCCTGTTCCTGCCTCACTTGCACCCACCGCATTTTGGCAAATGATGTGAGGAGCCCTTCACTGGGATGGCCTCAGTCCGGGGGACCCCAGCGTGATGACTTAAATGGGGGTACCATCAGATAGGGTGTAACTACCTGGGTCCTAAATCTGCAGACCACATCTGCTTTTAGCTTTCCCCAACACAGCCCCACTTGCTAAACAACCTCATTTTTGTTTGCAACCTAGGGCAGTCCTTCCCAAATTGGGAAGGTTTGGGGTTGCGGACACTAGTGTCTGTCACTGTTGGGTCTAACCATGTGAGATTACCAACCCAGGATGCAAAATTCAGAAAGATGGAAGGCCACATCTAAGGTGCCTGGCTGGGAACTGGAAGTCCCCTTGGAGCCACATCACCACGCTTCAAAACCACTCCCGCAGAAAAGGTGACAGACTTAATGGAGCCATTGATTTAAGAACTGAAAAAATCCATTGTGGTCACACAGGTGATAGATGTTTTCAATGCCACCCTGCAGAAACTGTGCACCCAGACAGTCCATACTGAACAGTCCGGGGTACCCAGTTTTGAGGAGGAGCTGCTGATAAGCTGGAGAGTGCTAACTGGTCCATGCAAGCTCAGTCACAAGGACCATCCATGGACCTTTCTCTTGGGTAAGAGGCAAGTGCCTATTGCTACCTGTGCATGTGTAACTGACCTAGTAACAAATAACCTTTGAGCCTGACGCACCCAGTGTCAACTCTCACCTGCTCCCAGAGGTTTGGTCTCCCTCTGGAGCACCATCTACTCAGAGTCACGAGGGATGAAGATCCAATGGTGAGGTGGCACCTCCTCTGTTTCCTCCTCAGCGCTGAGAGTCAAGGCTATGGAGATGGCAGCTTGGCTTTCTGGTCTATTTGGCTAAAGACAGAGCCCCAATCCCACACTGGTACAGGTGAGGCAGGCCAGGGAAGATATCCTCACAAAAAACTTAATGCTGCCTGAACATTTACATGAAGTTGCACCAGACCTTTTGTAGGCTCTCTAGCTTTGGAAAAAGCTGGATTGAACTTCTAAAATGCAAGCTGGCACAGCTCGGCACGGTGGTTGTATTTCATTGGGCCAAGCTGCCATGCCATCTGGTGGAAGTTTCCTGGCTGATGCAGTCCAGAGGGCATCTGGGATGCCTTTGATCTCTTCAGCCACAGCTTCCCCCTCTGTACCTTTGCAACATGCTAGGAGTTCTTAGTGTACCCATTCAAGATAAGACAGATATATTTAGAGAAAGAGCCTTGACAACCTACGAGCACGGTGGTTTTGTCTCGGGAAAGCAGCAGTGTGTCATGTACGGATGGGATGTGGGGGAGCCCAAGATCTACGTAGATAATGTTGAAAGTCTGGTGGGCTGAGCAGTAAACGCTTGCACAGCCCACATCCTCACTAGCTGCATGGAGCATATCCTGGAGCAAAGTCCTAATCTGCCAGTTCTGGGTTTCCTCTTCCTCTTGGGAGGAAATAGTTGGTCCACAACACAAAGATGCTCAGGAGCAAACTAGCATATATGCTGGCTGGGTAATCATCACAGCACGGCTGGAAGGACCAAGGTCCGGAGGAACCCATGGAGAAGTGCCGTCTTTACGAGCCTTCACCCCCCCACCTCTTGAAAATCCAGAGTTTCCAGTCCCTCACAAGCTAGGAATGCCTTAACTGGAAAAAAATTTAGCTATTCCTGCTTTGAACATGCTTGTGTGAGGAGTGGGATGGAAATATTCTTTTAACAGTGCCCCCAAGGCAGTGTACACATGCAACCTCCTTGTCCTGGAGAGTTAGCAGAAGCACTGTCCCCCTCTCTGAGCCGCGTTCAGCTGGGGATTTCCAGGAGGACAGAGAGCTTTCCTTTCAGTCTCTGGTGAGTCTACCCAGTGAATTCATGGTTTCCCCCCTGACTCAGCTGCATTCCTGCTACCCATCCAGCTGGGACCAGGGTCACTCATTAACCCCCTCCACACCTCCAAATGCAGCTGGGGTGGCTCAGCAGAGGTGCTGTTGACTAACTGGCTAGGCTTTCTGGCACTTGATTAAATTCCCAGAAATTTAGGTGACTGACACAGCCTGACTGAACGTGACATTAATCACAGACCCTCCCTGGGCCTCTTCCCATCCCCTGTGCCTTTACTTTCCCGTAATTAAATCCCCTAGCTAATTTCTTCTCACTGTTTCACAGCATTGGGAGCTGCTCTAGAGTCTAGAGCTGTACCTGAAGACTACCCAATGCTGCACAGCAAGGTGCCTTTCTCCTGTGTTAACTAAAACAGGCTCCTGCCCTCAACAAACCATTTCCTAACACTGTGTGCTTGGCTGTATTTGTTATATTGGAGGATATTATTCAGAATCACATACTGTATGTGCAAAGCATTACATTTTAAAACAAAGCAAGTACAAGGTATTCAAATTCAAGAACAACAACTTTTTTAAAAAAGAAAGCCTAGCTGGAAAATTGTATTTCAAATTAAAGGACTTTTACTCAAGTCAGCTGCTGGGTGGGAAGTGCAGGTGGCATTTTCTGAGTCATTATTGAGCCAATTACCAGCATGATGTGAAGGGGTCATAGCACTTTATCGTATAGAAAAGAGATAAAATTGAGATCTTTATCACATGGTACTCATTAGTTTTGACATATAAATTATAGTTATTTTTCTTAGGTGCAGTCAGTGGGGTTTTTAATGACTTTTACTTTGTTTCTGGGAGAAACTTAGCCTAGGTTGTAATTTTGATTTCAAATGTACTAAGATGAGGTAAGCGCATGCAACACTGCTGTCAGCTGCAGCAGGCACTGTTTAACACGCAAGTTTCAGCACGGGAAGGACAGTAAGGAGAGAATGCTGTTCTCGGGTGCGCCAGAGAAGATACTGCATAGCTGCAATCACTGCAAAGTGGCAAATGTTATTTTAATGACGCCCAGCTTGGTAGTTTCCCAAGGGTGAAATCAATATCTTGATGATTAAACTGAAGCTACCATTGTATTACTGAGAACTTGTGTATGACCTCATTGACAATACTCAGAACACTGAGCTGAGAAAGGGAAACGTCCCTGCTGAAAGAATAGAGACATTCAAATTCATCCGCAATATAGAAAAGACACGTTCATTTAGATAATGCTAGAAAACAGCAACAAAGTAGACAGAGCTAAATGTTCATTATCGGCGAGGTTCCTTCTGCTTTTGAGCATAAGCAGGAAAAGGTCACGCTGTCTCTAATTGAATTGCTTTGTATTGCGCTAATCTACCTAATGTCCTGTTTGCAAATATAGCATCATCTCAAGCACTTTGTGCCATGTGGGCTAACATTCAAATTGTTCTCTTCATTGCTCTCGTGCATTTTGTAATTAAAGTAACTGTGGCATCAGAAAACTGTTGGTCCATTTATACCTTTACATTCCTATGAATGGACTATTTGTTACTGAATTCTTTCCTGAAGCCTTGTGTTTATCTCACATCTTCAGAATTTTCGCTTGCAAAAAACTCTGTTCCATTTGCATCTGGGAGAGACCTCTTGCAGCTGGTGCTAGGGACTTTAATTCTGAGAATAAGAGCCCAGTTTTGTTCCTTCAGCTCAAAGCATGGATTATATTTAGAAAGTGCTTTCAGAAACGTGCATGAGTTGCAATTTGACTGGCTGCCACGACACTGCCCAGAGGAGTTGTAGGTTTGGAGGGGATTGTTTCTGATATATTTATTAATTTTTACAAATATAGACTTAGGAACAGTGTTGGTTTTGCAGATCTCTATCTGTTTTTCTCCTTCTTGTTCTTTTTAAACTTTGCACTTTAGTCTTACAGAATTCCTTGCCACTGAGGATATGAAGGTAGCCAGGGTTTCTGTAGTGAGGAAAACACTGGTTAATGTCCGTATGAAAGTCAGGATCCTGACGAAGTTCTGTCCAGGTAGAAGACATAATAGGGAAGGGAAATCCTTCAGGAATGTGCTACCAACCTTGATGCGTGATCAGCTGTAAAGAATGAGGACTCAAGGGCAGAAGGTACAGTGCTCTCCCCTTCTGTGAGATGCACTCAACTTTGTTCTTAAGTTACCACCGTCACTTTAGCAGTCTCAACATCACTTTTGGCCCAAGATTTTTCCTAGGGACACATCAGATTTCCCACCTCACAAGGAAGAAGAAGATACCTCCAGCTATCGGTAACTGAACATGGCACCTTGTTCAAAGCCCATGTAAGTGACTAGTGATGCTTCAACAGTTTGCCAACTTACGAAAAATTAATCTGGTCAGGAACATTGTCAAGGAAAGGCAGGAAAACTACAACTGAGACCAGCTAATGAACATAAATTTCTGGAAAGTGCTTAGTAAGAACATCTTTGCATTTACTTATATCTGTACTACAGTACTTAATGTTAAAAGGTGGAGATTTTTTGTAGTTCAGCAGAGAAAAAACAAATCTACTCCACCACCCTTTGGTAGGAGTAGACAGACATGAATAATCTTTGGGTAAGGCCCTCCATTCTGGTGTGTATTACGTAGGTTAGATTAGGAATAACTCATTAGATTGGCTTTTGGTTTACACGGAAATGATTAAGATCATGGCCAAGTCTTTTTTTTTTTTTTTTAAAGTATTATTTCATGGTCATTAGGAGCTGGGAAAAATAACTTCCTAAGCATCTGTACAGTTACTCTTGCAGGGTGGAGTATCTTACCAACTGCCATGTAATACTGAGCAAACCAGCTCTCACCAAAAGATAATATATTTGTAGGAGTCCTACATTTGCCACTAGAAATTCTGCTATTGCCAGGGAGATGCTTGATTTAGAGATACACAGGTAAATTTGAGCTGACCATGGACAGTATTTTGTTCAAACAAGGAAAGTGAGAAAGTAATACATACAATTGCCAACTCACTATTCAGCTAGGTAAGATGGTGTCATCATTTTATAACCCTTTCTGTCTACAACATGCAACTTGGATTAAAAAACAAACAAACAAACAACAAAAAGACCTCAAACAAAAAACCCCACAAAACACCAAACCAAAGAAAAAACAAGAAATTAACCCAAAATACTCAGCCATGAAAGCTGCAGCACACAAATCTGGCGGATTTTTAAGAATAAGCAATTTTGTTAGGAAACATAAGAAGGCATAATTGATTTTACAGACAACTGTTTCATAACTGCATCACTGTACCTTTATTGGCTGATTGGTGTCCAGTTTGAAATCACAGCAGTGCCACGGCAGCTGTAACGTACAGGACTCGGTAGGTATGGTCTTTGGCTCGCTGAAGTTGGTATATTTTCTGCAATCCTCTCTGCTCTACAGTATTAAGTTACAAACAACTGGCAGGAAAATCCAGATAAGCATGCAGATGAACTTCTTTAACTTTTTCATATGAAAACTTTAAAAAAAAGAACATCAATAGTCACAAGCAACAATTTAAAGTGAGAACACAGAAGTTGAAAATGGAGCTCATATATGAAAAATACTTGTAAATTCATTTGAACTGCAACAGCTGTTCAACCATTTGTAATAGACACAGAACATCACCCAAAAAAAAAAATTGAAAAAAGTTTTCCTTCACTGGAAGTCACTGCTGAACCATGCTTGAAACACATGTTTTGTAAATAATTTGCATTGCCATCTAAAAGCCCCTGTCTTGTTGGCAGTCAGGAGTTTAACATGTGGAAGGCGGCTCAGCCTAGTGCAGTGAGAAGTCAAAATGCAAGTCAGTCCAGCTCAAAGACTAAAGCACTCCATCTGCGTGTGTGTGTGTGTGCGCGCGCGCGCGTGTGTGTGTGTGTGTGTGTGTGTGTGTACTTTGTTGACGGCTCGTAAAATGTAAGTAGCTGTTTTAACAAAAATAAAAATTATAATACAGAACTCCTATACCAAATGGCAATGGTCTTCTGAGTGTCAAAGAAAGCAAATATCTCATTACACCTTATGTGAGCAGGAAGTGGCTTGAATTACTCCTTGGTCATAGGATGATCACAAAAATTAGGAAAGACCATTTTCATACCATCTAGTGAACTTATCTGTTAACAACTGATCAGAGGCTTTTTGTCTAAAAGATTTTTCCATTTGAAAATGTTTTTTTTTCCCATAAAATGCTTAAAATGTAGCAAAATTCAGCAAAGGGAAAACACTTCGAAATTAAATTTGATAACCTTCCAGATAACGTTTTCAAGACAGAATTTGTTTGGAATGCAATTATCTTGTTAACTGAAGATTTTTAAATCTTTTTTATTGCTTTACTTCTGTATTTCTTCACAAGTCCGTACTTATACATAATGTTATGCAACAAAGTACATATGCAAATAAATTAAAAGGTACACGATTTAGAAAAAATAAACATCGCAACAACAAAATAATTTAGGATTCATGTTTCAAAGGAAGTTTGAACCTAATTGTATTTCTGCACAGAAATGAAAATAAATTTTGGATGTAGAAGCTTCTAAGAAGCAGCAGCGGAGTTTCCTTCCATCGCTCTTGGTTAAGCTGTTCCGGCAGTTCCGAGGTCAGCACATTCACTGCGCTCTCTTTCTCTGCACTGCAAACCCACACAGAGGAAAAGAGCAATGTCTGAAAAGCTGTTCATGGTTGAACACTCAAGTATATTCAGTCACCTTTGACTTTCGTCTTCACTTTCCACAGGCAGCATTTTGAGCATTAGTTTCATGAATACTAAGGGAACCAGATGGTCACACTAGACAACCTTCACCTCTCTGTAAACGTTAGAAAGGTCTGTTACAACTGAACTGCTTGTAAACAGGGAAACCATGTGAAAAGCCGTTTTGCTTAGGACTCAGAAGGATTTTCTATGGATCTGATGGCTTCATGCAATTGGCAGTGTTTTGTGAGCTGTGGGTTTGTTGGGCAATGGCAAAATGATGGCTAACATGAGCTGAGTGGGTGTGGGTGACAGGCAATAAATCTCTGCAGGGAATTTTGGCACATGATTGCCTGGCAGGTCTACTGTTATTAATGTTAAAAAAAAAATCATCTATCTACTTAATCTGTAAAGTACGTACGGGTAGGAAAAATCTGAAAAGTCTTTTTCTCTCTTCCCCTCAGCTGAAGCCCCGGTACAGTATAACTACTACAGGGAGAAGAAATATTTTAGTTGAAATACAATATTCACAACTTGAACAATCTGTTCTTGCTGTACATTTGAAGTTTAGATTCTCTTATCTGAAATTACTGGATTAAAAGCTGGACCATCAAGTATGAAATAATTTTTGATGTGTGTGAACAGTTTTGCAATGTTAAATGAGCCTACCGATTACTCCCTGGATGAAATAATTGAAAGTAATTTTCTATGTATTTCAGTACTTGCTGTCTGCTCCATTATGCATCACTGCATTCAGCAATGTGACTTCTGAGATCTTGATCTGTTAGTAACCATATGCAAGCTAAAAAACCTACCCTCCACTGCAGTGGGCTGACCCTGGCCAACAGTCAAACTCCCACCCAGACGCTCTCTCACTTGCCTCTCCCACAAGATGGGGAGAAAACACGAGGTGAGGAGACTCATGGATCAAGATAATGACTTTTTATTAGGGAAAGTAAAAGCTGTGTGCACAAGCAAAGCAAAAAGAGGAATTCATTCAGTACTTCCCAGTGGCACATGGATGTCCTGCCACTTCCCAGGATGCAGGGCCTCGGCAGGTGTAAGGCTTGCCGAGGGAGACAAGCATCGTAACCACAAGCATCGCTCTTTCCTCCTCTTCCTGAGTACCTATTGCTTAGTATGATGTAGGTAACGGTATGTAATATCTCTCTGGTCAGTTGGGGCCAGCTCTCCTGGCTGTGTGCCTTCCCAAATTCTTGCCAATCCCCAGCCAAATTGCTGGGGAGGGTGGGGAGAGGGAGAAGTGAGGAAGCCTTGGCACTGCACAAGCACTGTTCAGCAATAGTCAATACACTGTTGTGCTATCAACACAGTTTTAGCTACAAATCTGATATGGGCTGCCAGGAAGAAAGTTCACTCCACACCCACCAGACCCAGTACTACCACAGCCAAGCAACCTTGCTTGCTGGAACTGTGCAAACTGCTGATTGTAATGGGGAAACCTAGATGCAAGAGAGCAGGAGCCTGCTGCAGAAGCTGCAGCACCCTTATATCACCATTTCTTCCCTACCATTCATTTTCCACCTGTAATATCATGTAATAGAGCTGTAACATTCGCTTCATGTACGAAGTCTGTCTTGAAAATAGCATCCCTTAAATTATTATCCGTGTCTTCCAAAACACAGTCATTCTTTTTGCATGCCAGAACCTCAGTCTTTATCTTAATATCAAGCAGCACTCTTGGGATTTCATGAACCTTCATCAGCAGCGTGGTATTAAGAAAGAAAATTTAGCTGGTGTTCTGGGGAGACGGAATATGTCTTGTAACACAGTAAGGTCTCCAGCAGCCACAGTGATTCTGCAGTGTGAAACAGTCGGCTGTCCTGGCAAGTGGTACATGGGAGGAAGATACAGCTATCAGTCAAATAGTATTTTTACAGAATACTTTTCCACATTGCAAGCAGACATATTGAACAAGTAAAACCTACCCAAACTGATGTGGAAATCAATGTAACACTAAATCATGCTATGGAAAATGCTGCCACAAGAGTTACAAATGGCCACAGAACTACCCATTTCAGTGGTTTTATCCCTCACAGCAATTTTGGGCAGTACAAACATAAAGTGCCTACTTGTTCTGCCTTGCACGTACTCCCACCCCCAAAGGCAGAAACCATCAGTCAATAACAAGACATTACACAGAAATGCCGTGAGTGATCCTGTTCATCTTTTTGCTTCATATCTGAGAAAAGGTATTTTAAGTCATAGAATCATGGGATATCAGGTTGGAAGTGACCTCAAGGATCATCAACTTGGCTTGGCAAAAGCTCTGTCTAGACAAAAGCACTACCTAGACGAGATGGCCCAGCACGCTGTCCAACCAAATCTTAAAAGTGTCCAATGTTGGGGAATCCACCACTTCCCCTGGGGAGACGATTCCAATGGCTGATTGTTCTCATTGTGACAATTTTTTCTCTTGTGTCCAATCGAAATCTCCCCAGGAGTAACTTGCACCCATTAGTCCTCATCTTTTCCATGAGACTCCTTGTAGAAAGAGAGACTCCATCCTTTTTACAGCCCCCTTTTAAGTACTGAAACATGGTGATGAGGTCATTCCTAAGCCTTCTTATCTCAAGGCTGAACAAACCCAATTCTCTCAGCCTTTCCTCGTGTGGCAGGCTTCCCAGTCCTTTGATCATCCTGGTGGCCCTCTCTGGACCCTCTCCAGCCTGTCCACATCTTTTTTGTATAGCGAGGACCAAAACTGAACACAGTATTCCAGGTGTGGCCTAACAAGTGCTGCATAGAGTGGGATAATGATTTCTTTATTTCTGCTGGCGATGCCCTTGTTGATGCAACCCAGCATCCTCTTGGCTCTTTGCCACAGCAGCACACTGTTCACTCACATTGAGCATGTTGACCACCAGGACGCACAGGTTCTTTTCCATAGAGCTGCTCCCCAGCCAGGTGGATTCTAATCCGTGCTGCACTCCTGGATTATGTTCTCCCAAGGTGAAGAGTTTACACTTGTCCTCATTGAACTTCATAAGGTTCTTGTTAGCCCACTCTTTCAGCCTGTCTAGATCTTCCTGCAGGGTGGCTCTCCCTTCCCCACTCAGTTTGGTATCATCCACAAACTTCATCTGGGTGCGCTTGATCTCATCATGCAGATCACTTATGAAGATATTAAACAGCATTGATACATCCCTGGGGGACCCCACTTGTGACAGATTGCCAGTTAGAAAAAGAGCTATTTACCATCTCCATCTGGGTGAGGTCTGTCAGCCAGTTTCCCACCCACCTCATGGACCATTTGTCTAGACCATAATACATCAGTTTCTGTAGGTGGAATCTGTGGAAAGCCATATCCAAAGCCTTGGAGAAATCCAAGTAGGCAATGTCCACTGCCCACCACACCTAAACTGAGTAGGTTGCTTTGTCGTAGAAGGTAATCAGTTTGTCAAGCACAATTTGCCCTTAGTGAATCCATGCTAGTTTTTCCCAGTCATGTGCTTCATTTGAATTGTGATAGCCCCCAAGAGGATTCATTCCCTAACTTTCCCATGGACTGAAGTAAGATTGATGGGCCTGTAATTTCCTGGATCCTGATGCAACAGATCATTAACCTGTGCACGTCTTGTGCAGGTACTTACCTTTTCTCCAGAAGCATCTGGGCACTCGTTGCAATCTACCATCTGTACTGGAGTCTCCTTCCTTACCAGTTCTGTCTGTGTGGAAGCATCAGACATCTCAGGGACTTTCGCAGTAGAAACACTGGTTTTAACTCTGAGGTGAGAGCCCACCCTTATGGCAAAGACCTCTTGAGCTGGTAGGGTGACTGCACCCTTCTTGTGTGCCCTTCCACACAAACGGCTGCAGCACACTGTGGCTGACATGCCGTGCTCCGTTCATGGCGCTGCTGGTTGCTTGTGCTCCCAAGGCTGCTTTTTATAGCTGAGAGGGTGGTTGCAGTTGCTTTGGTGATGCCCAGCATCTCCTGCGAGAGCTGCCAGCTCCTGGAGGGTCTCCCTGCTTCCCTGGTGTTTCCCTGCCTCAGCAAAACCCCTGTGCATGAGATCTGCTGCTCCGCTGCGGGTCAGGCCAGCACTGGAGCAGCTCCCCTCAGTGTCTGATGTTCAGAAAGTCCCTATATGGCATCATAAGAAGTGGCTAGATGCAATATATATGTCGTTTGAAATGCTCCCTCAGGTTGGAGAGCTGAACTGTAAAGCTGAAGTTTTAGTACCCACCGTTTCTTGACATTGACTGGTAGTCAGTGATTGACTCCTGACTGCAAGCCTCGTTATTATAGGTTTCTTTTTTTAAATATACTTTCTCTCCGATTCAGTGTACTCCGGAGTCCATGACTACACTTTGTTCCTTATCGCACTTAACATGTGCAAGATTAATATATGGCATCTAGGGAAGAAAGCTGAACTTTTACCTCTAAAATAATATATATGCCAATTACCAAGTTTAAAAGGTTATTAGAACTAAGTAATAAATTAATGGGGAATTTTATTCACCCTTCTTTCAACACTAAAACTAATGGACATGAGCGCATTACCAGGGAATAACGTGCTAATCAGACTGTTCAGCTTCCCCCATTTAGCAATGGGCTCATGACAGGTCTTCAAACCACAAACCTCTATGACTCTAAACTATGTTTAGATGTCAGCTTGACCCATTCTTGATGTTTTACTGCCACATTTGCAACTCCTCAGCTAAAAACCTAAATTCAAGCTTTATCAGATATTGAGAACAGTATACATTACAGACCAAAAAAAGTTACAGAAATGTTCATATTTTCTTCACCCCAAGCAAAATTCAAGGGTAGGCTTAGAATTGAACTCAGAAGAAAAGCAAAGAAGATCAGGTGCAGTTTGTATGTCTGTACCGACTAATTCTGTTTCATAGCAACCCAATGAGGAAAGAAGACACAGAAAAAAAAAATCGTATCTATTGTTAGAAACTTGTTTCATCTGCCACTGCAGACTTTAAGCCTTAATCTTCATGACAAGTTACATGAAGTTTTAATAGCTGTGGAATCTCTTTATAAATATACTTTGCTATAACTGGACTTTATACTGTACATAGGATTGGAGATTAAAACCAATTAACCCTCTTTAAAACCAAGAGTTAATTTTGCTCTTCAGTGTATCATGTGGGAAGAAATTACAGTGAAATTACATTCAGGAAGATCATTTGTTTGAATGACCAGTATCATGTTTGTTGAAGAACTGATGTAACACAACTTACTAAAGGAATTTCAGTTGCTGGATGAGAACAGGAACTAGGTAGCATGATGAATTTAAGGATCTAGATTAAAAATGTTTAAAAAACAACTGCTAAATTGGCAAAAAGAATAGTACAAGAAACAAACAAAAAAGAAGTTGCCTAGCACAAGCCTTGATCCAAAGAATTAATGAAACAAGAAATTAATGAAACTACAGAGAGTGCAGTAAATGCCTCAGTGAAGAAAGTTATCGTAGCCATTACCCATTAACTCTCTTTTAATGAAAAATAACAATAACCTGCCAATAACCTCTATAAGGGATGGTAATTTTGCAGTTAAGGGACCTCTGCAGATCAGAATGGTTCTTGCTTTGTGCAACTTCACACACATACACACGCACACACAGTATTACAGTGGAAATTTTGTTTTTATTGTCTAGTCATTTTCCACTCTACCAGACTTTGACATTTTTGAAGGAGGGACCACATCCTGTTTGCCCTGCAGAGGACTTGACACCTCCAATGCGACTGAGGTACCTCAACAGCATTAGGGGCCAGACAAAGCAGCACACGCAGGAGGGGACAGACAACACCACCATTCCAATGACAGTGGTCCTCCCTAAATATCATGACCCTCCTGACAGTTCTATTCTTATGCCCACATGATTCCTTAGGGACAATCCAGAGCGAAACATAATATTAGGATAAAGCAAGCATATCTAATGTCTGATGGACCTTCAGAACACGAATGGGTCTGCCTAAGGCATCCCTGGACAACCTCTGAGGCACTTGCTCATTTCTAATTCTAGATGAGCAGCGTAGTCATGTTACTTTGAGAGAGCTGCTCTGTTTTCCTGTATAAACGTGGAGGATCCAAACAATGCCTGCGTTGGGTTGGCTGGACCCCCAGCCTGAATGTGAGCATGTGGGTTTCTTTTCTGCGAGTTTTGAAGGTCATATGTCATACACATTACACAACCCTTGTTTCAACATTGTATGGAAGGGATAAAGTTGGTAAAAATATTCTGGGACTAAAAATAATTTTTGAAAAAGAACATAACGAGTTAAGGCTCCTGTCTGTACTCTTGTATGTAGCAGCACATCTGAGAGAACAAGATGTGCTCTCTGCAGTCCCCAGTTTTCAGCTGTCCTCAGGTACAGTCACCAGTTACAAATATTTTTATCAAGTGAATCAGCATCTATGAAAAGCTGGAAGCTCTTAAACACACACACAAAAAACCCTTTACAAGTGGACACTAAAGCTGCTGTTCCATTCTAGTTGGACTGCCTGGGGTAGGTGTCCAGTATGCAACAGGCAAAAGGAGTTTCACAAGAGCCAAGATCATCAAGCTCTTCTGACTTTCCCTTTAGCCCCGAAGGAGAAAGGGCCTGGGGGAGGAAGCAGGAGAGGCTGGCATTTCTGACTCAGCAGCCTCCTGGTAGGTGTCTGGGGATGCAGGTTGTCCCCTCTATGGCAGACAGAGATGACGAAAGGACTTGTCTGGGTTAAGTACACACTGCTGCAGAGTTGTACTGAGGTCCCTGTTGCACCAGGAGGCACATGTCCCCAGCTGCTGCCTGCTTCCCAGCCACAGCCAAGAATCACATTTCTGTGGCATCCTTCACAGAGGAAGCACCTCAATGCCCCCAAAAGTCAACTCTGCTTTTCCTGCTGTACAACATAGCTCTCCACATGGAGATGCAGCGGTGACAGAATGACAGTTTTATATCAGTCTTTCATTTATGATCTTTCTGACAGCTGCCACTAACCACTAGGTGGGAGAGACTGCAGGCATAGCTGAGCTCCTGTGCTGGAGAAGTTCTTCTGCAGCAGCTGAAGCACAGTGTGATCACGCACACTTCTAGCCTGAAAAGCATGGGGTCAGATTTCACTGGTGCTTAAATTTTACGCTGAGAAAAAACATAGTTCGTAATTGTGGCTCAGCTGACGCACATGAATTTGTTCCTCCCAAGGACTGAGATGTGTGCCTGAATCCTGAGTGGGCAGAACACAACCTCAAAGTATCTAAATGGTTGAGGTGATGCTTTATTGGTTTCCTCTCGTGCAGTAGCTGTAAAACTTGAAGTGACAGTGCTCAGTGCAATGGGCTGTGTGAGACCTCTGCGTGAAGGTACTGTTACTTCCTTCTCACAGTCAACTCTTGTTCTTCTGTTTAACCTGGACACGTAACACATGCTAGCTCTGTGGGCCAGCAGCAATTTTTTTTTTAAAACACTCTGCAGGACAGAGCTACGGGTTCACCTACTGATGCTGCTATAGCAAATTCCTTGGCCTTTTTTGCTCTAAACTCAAACTGTCAGACACCTAACCTCCCTCCCAGGATGCTTGACAGTTGGTGGTTGATTCTCCAGGTTTTTCTCCTGAACTCTTCAGATGCAGCACACACATTGCCCCACACAGGAAACTTCCTTTTGAGGCATTTCCGGATCTGTGCTTGTCCCTTCTGGAGGTCTGGTCAAGAGAGTCACTGAAAACCCTGTGGGTGTTCAGGCACTCAGAACCAAATAAACTTCATCTCTCAAGGTTTTCAGTAAGCCAGGGACCACAGGCACAGGAGACAGACACGGCTCATTACGATAAATGTTGCCTGTGAAAAATCTCACTTTTACCTGCGCTAGTTCAGACCAAATCATCTGGTACCAGGAGAAAATTTCCAGTACTTATATCACTTTTGATCCAGTGCCAGTTCCCTATTTGCAAGATGTCACATCTCCTCCAACATAACCAGATGAGCTTTTTTTCCTGGTGAAACCTTTCCTTCCTTCACAGTTCTACACATACTAAACCCTGCAAGCCGTGCTTTCTCTCTGTCCTGGAGAAAGTTCAGTGTCCCAGAATCAATGGTCTTTTTGGTTTTTAGTTATCCCTGTATTCTGTGGTACTTCCATCTCCCCAGTTACAAAATTTCAGTGCAGTACAAACAACTAGATACGTGATTATTACAGCGATAGTTTTTAAATGCGCAGTGGCTGTGACAACTCTTCTCCATGAGACACCTACATAAAACACCAGATCACAGGGCAACCAGAGCTGATCCTGCATTATCTACTACTTCATATGACTTTGACTCAATGCAGCTGCTTCTTTACAGGTAGACATTAGTAGGACCTGTGTGGCTCTTATTCCCAGCTATGCAAGTGATATCAGGTGCAAGACTTGTGTGTTGTACATCAGCCTTGGAGGTCACCAAGGTCCCAAGTCCAGAGAAGCTGAGTGAAGTGCTTGTACTGTGTGGCTAGTGCCTCCATGGGAGCACTGCCCTGGGGAAGCAGGACTGGTCCTTTGTGTCCCCTGGCTTGACAATAACAACAAAGTGGACCTCCTGCAATACTTCTGCGTCACTTCTTTCCCCTGGGAACAGCACAGTTCTCCAGCCAGACAGCAAACGGACTTTAGCAGCAGCAGGACCTGCTTTGTGATGCCATGGGCAAGACACCAATGAGTCATCTCAAGAAACATCTATGTGCTCAGTAGGATGCCTTCAGTGCTTTGGGTCATCCAATATGAGATTCTCATCCTTCAGGCTAGTCTCAAAAGAGTTTTCCTGTGCTGTGAAGGAAATCTACAACAGGCAAGAGATGAGGAACAGGGTACAGAAAATTGTAGGGGCTTGTAAACTCCTTGAATAAATAAATATGTGACTTCCTCTGCATCTTTATAAATTGGAGCACTTTATAGCATCTGAGTTTGATCCACAGCTTTGGACATAATAATACGCTTAGTAGACAGAAATTATATGTAATAAATTTAGATAAGGAAATAAGAAGCCAAGTTCTCTGACTCACACCCATCTGTTTTAATGTACCTTTGATGTAAACCCAAACTCAAAAGGCACTCGTCTGCTTTGAGCTGGCTGCTGGATTCGGCTCTTTTACTTCAAATGTAAGGTACTCCTGAAAAGAAAACAAAGTCCTATAAACTTAAAAAGTAACCTCCCAGTAACTCTGACACTGATAATGCATGTTCCTAATGAAGAAGAACCCAGTGGATAAGACTGTCTAAAATAGCAAAGGATCTATGCTGACGTGACCCAACACCAGACGCACTTGTGCCATAAAGGGAAGTCTTGTTTTGTGCTTGTCAATGTATGTTTACATCTGTAGTCTTTTGTAGCAAGTTCTCTATGGAAGTTGTCTCATTATTTGCTGTAAGAAAATCTCAGAGAAAGACTTGAAGGGTAAGCCACAATCTGTGCTATTTTTGAAACTCCTGTATTGTATTTATTCCTACTTGTCCTTTTTTTGAGATACTCTTGACCTTAGATCTATGCAGTAGTCCTTGTGCCAGTCCAGTTCCTAGCTGCCCATCTCTATTCTTCTGAGAGTCTCCTTGTATTACTAAAGATGTTTCAACACCACCCAAAACTGTAGTCTCCTGCCTACTCTTTTTGGGAGAAATGCACATAACTTCTGTCTTGAAGTTCAACTGGAGATGGAGTTCCAAATACTATGTGGCTTCCATGATACCTCTCTAAATACATGTATGATATCCATGCATGTATGACACTTTCTGCTGCTAGTTAACACCTTGTTTTGAAAGGAAAAGCAAATACAAAGTTGTGTTGTTTTATTGTGTGAGTAGACAGGCTTTGGTAAGCTAGGAAAGACTTCTCCAAGATAAGGAGTTTACACCTGTGAGGTGAATGTTTCGACGCCTGCCAGGGTAAACCCCGTTAATTCCTTCTGACTGCCTCACACCGATCCTTGGATAGTAGGTTTTCATGGAAAAGCAATAAGATGGTGTTGTTTCTGTAGACACTATTTTGTGGTCTCCAGTCATATAAATTGAAGGGTTCATTACAAAGAAAGAATAGCTTGAGCGCTGACCTGTTTTCTGTCATTGTCAATGGCATGCACAAACCAGTGGTCACTCTGGTCAAACCCTACCTTCATCAGCCGTGCCCAAACCTGGAAAGGAAATTAAACATCTTTGTTCCAGCTGATGATTGTGTCATCTCAAACAAATGTTTTCAGTTACCAGATCACTGGAAGACACAATGTTTTGAGCCACAAGTCTCCCAAGAAAATATTTGTAACTATGAATCTAATGAAGCTCTATGATGGCAGGGGCTAGATTAGAGAAGACCAAGGTACCAGCAGTGATGGTTACTGTTCCCAGCTTAATGAAGGCAGATTTTCAAAGCATTATCCAGAAGCTGGTGACCTGGTAATGAAGATTAATGGAGAGATTCATATCCATGTCTCTTCATAAAGAAAGTAGAAAGCATAGTTAGATATCCAAAGGCAGAGTACGGTCTTGCACGAACGAAAGGCAGAAAAAAGCTGAGACTGCAGCTGGAATGCTTTTATGTGTACGTTTGTGTCTGTTACACAGAGCTCCCATGTGTAGGTCCTGTGTGTGGCTCAGTCACAGTGGGGATTTGTTCTTCCCCTTATTATCCACGTTTTAATGAGCAACCTCTGGAGAAGGAAAAAGTGACAGATTTTAGCTTTCCAGTTTGTCTGTTTGCTACTCCTTAATCATTCTTTTGGAAACTATAGAAGAACAGTTCTTTGGAGAGTAGGGAGCAGTTCTTTTGGATGACATATTTTCCATACATAAATATTTAGGGAAGCAATTTGAGATGTAGAAGCAACAAGTGTGAATGAGTTCATTAAACCGAAATGCCACTGAGATTCACAGTGATGACTCTGTCCCAGCTAGAAGTAGGTCATTGCAATTACTCTTATCACAGGACTGAAGCTGATGGGGGACCTGGATTACTGCCCTCACAGAGCCAGGGACTGGAACTTCATTCCATGCCCCCTGACAACATGCAGCTGTAGTCATGCAAAAGTCAGAAGCAACATGCGCTGTAATTGATACTATATTTAGCAAAAAACATACCATGAAACAGTAAGAAAATTTCTACTGAAAAAAGAAGAAGAAAAAAACAAAACTACATTTACAGGCATACTGTGACTGATACACTCTAGAGATGGCCCTTCAACTGTACCTGTTGGAGGGACTGACAACCAACCTCTCAATATGGGAAGCGGTTTGATCACGTTGAAGTTAAAACTTCCTTGGCAGGTCCTTTGTCCTCTCATATGACTTCTATGTATCCACAATCATGCTGTTGCTTTAGATGCAGACTCACACAACTATTTATTTATAAAACTCCACCTGCAAACATGAAGTCATACCAGCCTCAGTCCAGAAGACTGATTAATTCATCCGTCAAGAATAATGATCCAAGTGTGCAGTTTAACATTCCAATGTGTTCCTCATAATCTCAATACCTGGAGCATTTGTTGATCTTAATAATTTGGTGATGACTCCCTAACAAGATGATACCTGTATATGGATTATAAAAAACCTTATGATGATGAACAGGTGTATGAGGAACCTCTACCAGAATCAGCCCTATGCATGTTATTTGATATTTCCTCAGTGAAAACTGCATTTTGAGACACATCAGTAAGTTGATTTTTACTCCACCTGGCATGATCCCCATAAATTGCATAATTGAAGTGTTTTAATCAAATTGTCATGCAGGATGCCTTAAAGATGTTAACTATTGTATCAACACAATTACCTCTGTCAACCAGACCTATAATCACGTCAAACAAAATTGTTGCTTTTCTTTGACAAGACCTGAATTCCATGAAAATATAAGTACCATAAATTTCTATAATTTGTAACATGTTAATTCTAAGCTAAGTAACACAAAATGAAATATGAAAATATTCTGTTTGGATAAGGTAAAGAGATGTATCCAAGCAATTAATTTTCATTTTTCTAAATGCAAACTTACTGAAATAGACATATTTACCTAATTGCATCCAATACTTCATCTAAACATATCAGAGTGTAATTTTTTAGTGGAAGAGTATTTACTCTGAACTTTTTTTGGCCAGCTGTGAAACCAAAGCTCTTAATTCTAATAATTACTGGCAGGCTCTGTCATCGGTATTGTCCGTGCACCTTGCATGGTCTCTCTAGGAGGCTGGTAACACATCATAGATCATAACCTTCACACCACACATGCACAGTTACATCTTTGTGTACTACTGGTACTATTTAATATGCAGTGTTTGTAGATACAACAGGCACAAGCCTTAAATGGCCCATACTGGGCAGCAGTAACTAAACAACAATCTGATAGAGATGAACCAGAGACAGGAGCCCTTATTCCAAGCAGCTTGTCTCCTCATGGAGCTGTCTATGATATTTGCTTTTTTACCTAAATTCCTTAGTACCAGTGGGGGGGAGGGAGAGGAGGAACGAAGTGAAATTTCATAGTGAATCAGTCATTCATGAGAAGAGGGGGAAGAGAATATTTAAAGATAAGGAGGAGTATACAGGACCCTGTGACATCAACACACAGTCCATGACACTTCAGGTGGGTGGATGCTGTAGCTGCAAAGGACATGCCAGAGAGACCTCATGCAGCTTTACCTCCAGAAAGTGAAGCAAACACTCAGCTGCTGCTGCATCCCTGTCCTGGGGCTTCACGTTTGGGTGCTCTCATGTAGCAAAGCCCAGGCACTGGAAAACTACCCAGTTTCCATCTGGAGTACTGTTATTTACATTGTCATTTCTTGTAATTTATTTCTAGTCTTGCAATGAAAAGCCTGACATTCAGCCTTGATTAATAAGAATCTTGTTTATTTTTCCCCTGACGCCTGTTCTGAGATATGAAAGCAAGGTAGAGGGGGAGGAACTGAGAAAGTTACTGAAGTGAGGCAGTGAATCCAAATAAAGCACTGTGGGTGCTCTCCACACAGACGTATTTTAGGCACTGATGTGGTGGGATTACTTGTTGTCACACCACAACAGTCTGATTTAGGAGGAGAGTTTCCATTCTACAGGCATGAAGCAGCCTTGAAAAGAGGAAGGGAAAGACCAAACAGTCCCGGGCAGGCAAGTGGGACATCAGGCCTGGGTATAAAGCTGTCAGCACAAGACTGAGGCATTAGCATACAAAAGCATTCCTGTTTTCCTCATCATTATAGCTCTCAGGACACAGAATAGTCCAGATTTTTTCAGCATCCAAAAGAAAAACTCTGTTTCTCTGAGTCGGGAAAACTAATACACTGGTATATTAGCAAGCAAAAGACTGGTTCCTCCTACATAAAGGGATTTTATATATATATAAAAACAGGTAACTGGCCTTCATGCCTTGTGGCCAGATGGGAACTATGCAACCAAATAACTGTAAGAGCTGAAAGTGCTGAAATCTGTAAAAGCATTCGTGGCTGTGGCTGTGTTTGTCTAGGAATAACCAGCGGTCATTGGCCCTGGAGTTGGGGGTGCTAAACCTGTTTTGCTGGTCCCTTACTTGAGATCAATCACCTTCACAGGGCTGGGGAGCTCTGAACTGGTACAGACGTGTTTTACCTACTCACGTTTGTTCAAAAAAATTCTGTGAAAGAGTAACTTGTCCTTGCAGGCTTGATACCAGCTCAGGACTGGTCTGCTCCACAGCCTACACGAGGCCGACGCAGGACATGAGGAAGTATTATTGCTGTGCTCCGTGCTGCTGATGCCTGTAGAAATGTGCTTTGCATCCTCACACCTCATCTGCGCGAGGTTTGTATTGCGGGATGAGTTGGTGGGGCACAAACCTGTTGTTTGTAACTGCGGGGTCCCCTAGCTTTCCTTCATATCAACCCTCCAAGGTACTTCCAGTGTGACAGCAAGCCGGCATCCTGAGCGCTGCTCAACCCCTGGCTCATGGGCTCATGGGCACTGCACCGGTGGGAACTGGTGTTGTTATACAGTATCTACAGTATCACTCCACAGAGATGATCAAGGACGAGCACAGGGTGGGATTCAGCAGCTCTCTCAAAGTGAACGTTTCTGCTGGGATGGGTCTTTTAATTTCTTACTCTTGTGTTGAAGTTGATGCTAATATACTATTTCCCTGTTATTTGTACACCTTAATCTACATTGATTAAAACATAATTTTAGCAGAATATTTCACTGGTCTAAATTATGCTTCAGTTTAAAACAAACAGTCAACAGCAGTGGGCCCTTGGTCCACACGCGTATTCCCTGATGTCATGGTTTAACCCAGCAGGCAGCCACAACCACCACACAGGTGTTTGCTCACTGCCCACCCCCACACCCCAGTGGGCTGGTTAAGAGAGAAAAAGAAAAAGGAGGTAAAACTTGTGGGTTGAGATAAAGACAATTTAATTAGATAGAAAAGGAAGATAATACTAGTAAGAATGATAATGCTAAAAGAGTATACAAAACAAGTGATGTACAGCACAACTGCTTAGCACCCAGAACTGATGCTCAGCTAGTTCCTGAGCTGCACTGCCTGCGTGCCAAGTCCGTCAGTTATATACTGAGCATGACGTCGTATGGTATGGAGTACCCCTTTGGCCCGTTTGGGTCAGCTGCCCTGGCTGTGTGCCCTCCCAGCTTCTTGTACGCCTCTGCCTTCTCATTGGCAGGCCAGTATGAGGAGCTGAAAAGTCCCTGACTGTTTGGCAACGACTGACAACATCAGTGTGTTATCAGTATTATTCTCACCCTAAATCCCAAACACAGCACTATTCCAGCTATCAGGAAAAAAACTAACTCTGTCCCAGCCAGAACCAGGACACTTGACATGAGGGCAACTGAACCAGGCAGTTCACTGATAGGGCACAATTTGGTTATCTAACACTTTGCACATTAGGGCCTGGAGCTCATGAAGAGCACTGACACTTCAGCATAAAGCCAGGGAGAACGAATGCACCGTACCTCCCGCTGCAGCAGAGAGGGAGCCCTGAAAAGCCGAAAAGCCGTCCCAAGGTTTGTTGCCCACTTCGGCTGGACGCCGCCGAGAGGTTCCCAAGACCGAGGGCTGCAGAGACAGTGGGTGCTGGGCTCCCTGGGCAGCCGTGCCCCGCCGCACCAGGGCTCTGTGATAGTTAAGGCTCCTCTCACTTAGCAAATCCTTTGTAGCCACCACTTTCATAGGCAAGCCAGGCTAGCAATGTTTATCATAGCCATCATAGCCTGGGCAGGGTTATACTCTGTTTAGCTTCTCTTAGCTTGGATTTCATGTCTGTGCTAAATAAACTCTGCTGATTTTGAAACAGCTGAAATTGCTGACTTACATAAGGGCATATTCATTGTCATACATCCCTGCTGATAAATAACCAGCCTGCTGACCTCAAAGGAGATGGACACCGCAGTATGAACATTGTTTCCAGTAACACTGGCTGGGAATTTTCCAGGTGATTTTTTTTCCTTCAGAAAACACTGATCTGATAAAATAAAAAAGCCTACAGAGAAATCTGGTTATAGTTTTCAGTGGAAAACTAGTGATGCCTTTTCTACGATAGGCCTGTATGATTTATGTTGTGTTATGCCTTTACCTAGAAGTTAAACAATAAAGAAGTCAGACAAAGCCATCTAAACCTAATCAAAATAAGGCATAGGGAGGGGCCTTCACCAAATAGAATATCTCATTTAAAGGCGTTCTTAGCATTTCCAAAATTAAATACACCAACTTCATTTTGTAATAAATGGCAGCCTTTTGAGTTTCGATGTGAAGCAAAACAAAAGGTAGGACTAAGGTGCTGACATTTCTGCTGGTGTTGAAGTTTTGTTTCTGGATGGATTCCAGCCCACATAACACAACAGAGCTGTGGAACAAACAACTACTCACAAAGATGTTGCAAAGATGACTAGGGCTTTCCCAGGGCTAGAGGAAGTTGAGGGCAGTGGGTCATGGGTACAAAATGGCTACTTCAAACATCTTGTTTCACTATCTAGATGACAGATAGAGCAATGGGGAAAATATTTTCCTTTCCTGTAAAAGGAAATACTTGAGCGACAGGATCTCCCTCTCAGCACAGAGGGTCTTCTTCCAGTAATGCTGAACCATCACAGGGGGACAGGAGCACTTCACAGTTCATTGTAAAACACACCAGCAGTCTCATGCTGACCTGATTTAATCTTGTCCACTAAAGCATTAAAACACCCCCTTTTACTCTTTTTTTACTTTTTTTTTCTTTTCTTTTCTTTTGCAAAGATCACAGCTCAGTTGAGGGAAGAATCCAGCCTTGTCAGAATGAGGAATTCTTAAATAATTTCTAGTTGCTTTGGCGTATGACTGAAGGCATTGAAATAAAAATATTCCAAGGGAATTTAGGCATCTTTCACTTTGATTTATTATTATTATTATTATTATTATTATTATTATTATTAGGCTTGAGGATCTGTTGGTTCATTCTTTAAATGTGTGAAAATATCAAGCACTCCTACACAGGTACCCAACTGAAATCAATTTCTATCCTTTGGTTTCACTATCTTGTCAAATGTTTAAGATGATTACATTCCATTTGAAACAGACACTGAGGGCATTTAGGCTCCTACTACTCATATCCAGACAAAAAATTAGTCCCTAACTCCTACTGAACATGTGGGAAATGGAGGCCCGCTGTTCTTAGTCCTTGAAAGGACATAGAAAAATGATTTAGTGTGTTTAAAAATCTGGGCCACATTTGAATGAGTTTGCTTTTGCCAGTATTTTGATATCAACAAAGCTGGGGGACTTTCCTGGATTCTATCTGGCTCTAGTTTGGTCTACCCAGAACTAGCTTTGCCTCCCCAGTTGTATTTGCTTCAGCTTTGCACCAGGGTGAAGGAAGTCCACAACCTTCGGCACCCAGCTATCCCTTGAAGCAGTATAGTCTTATCTCTATGGCACTGTTAATTCCCAACCATTCATGCATTTATTAGTTTAATATCTACTTTTATTATGTAAACAGTTCATTTGTCTTTCTCGACTAGCATTACCTACGTTGGTGGCATCCAGCTGGCAACACAGACCATCTCCTGGTACTTGAAGCAGAACTGAAGCGACATCGTTGTGGCCAGTCTGGCCATCCTTTCACCACGCCTTAACAGCCCTCAGCAGGATGAAGGTGTTGACAATGAAGCAACGTGATAAAACAAAGAAAATCCTGGATGGACTCCACAGTCAAAACTATAAATGAAGAAAAAACCTAGGGCTATGTGCTGACTGACTCTACATGTCCTAGTTTAGATCTCAGTCTAAATGCCTGTACTCTCCCTAGGAAAGTGCACCAGGAAGCACGTTTAAGCCCAACATGTTTCTCAGCTCTTGCTGCAGGTGTCCAACATTGCTGGATATGGTACAGGGCTGGCCAGGACCCCAGTACTCCTGTGGCACAGCCCTTCCAAGAGGGACTTGAAGATCACTTTGTTTCTCATTGGCCAGTAAAGAAGAACACTGCTGTTGGGTGTACCAAACCAGACAGAAGCACACCTAGTACTGTGCCAACAGATGATGAGATCTAACCTACCCCTCTTTCTCATCCACTCTGCCTCAAATTTTGCTAATGCCCATGGCTACAGGTATCTTACGTACAAGCCAGTGAGCTCAGACTCGTGTCCAAAATACAAGATAATTCTATCAATTTTTCGTGGGTAATTCTACCCACGAAAAATTGACTCTGAATGCCTAAAAGTTGAGTATTCAAAATTGTGGCAACTTCTGGAAATGCTGATTATTTTGTCCAAGCTTATAGTCGTTATGGGACTTAATAGGTACTTGAGACTTTAAGAAATAAAAGAGTGAAAAATTAACATTCTAAACAGAACTGAAAAATAGAAGGTTTTGTGATGCTGATCTGTAGTTCATTTATTTCACTGTGTGCAAATGGCACATGTAAATGCAGAACTAACTAGTTGCTTCTGATTTGCAGGGGCTTTTCTTTTGTAATTTGCAACTACTGTGTTACTCCCACAAGACTCCAAACCCATTTGTAATAATCTCTTCAATGGACCAACGATCTTTCTTAATATTTATTTCTGCCTACTCATAAAAGAGTAAAAGAGCTTGCCTACACTGCAAGACAAAAACCTATTGACCCTACAGACAATTGCCAGGCTGAAAAATCCAACAGGTATTGCAACTGAACTCAGTCCCAGAGGGCTGAGTTTATTCATTTTGACAACCTTTGTTGTCTTGAAGTCTTCTTAAGATCTAGACATCAAAAGCAGTTGATTTCTACCTGAATCCTCAGGTGTGTGAAATGATTGGCTTTGCATTCACTGAACACAGGCTTTCATTGCCATTGACATTTGCTTTCTTTGACCCAATCCCCAATTAATTGTGGATAATAAATATTTGCACTTAAAATTAATAGCTCATTGTATGTTCTGGAAAGGAAAAGGTCACTAGCTGCATTTCTGTCTTTCAAAGGAAAAGCATTTCGATGTAACCTCAGTCCTGGCAACCTGAAAACTCAAGGCTGAACACAAATTTGGCTCCACAGGGGTGATCCCAGTAGCATTAAGAGCAAGAGGGTCCATGCTCCAGCGGACATTTGTGTTGCAAAGCTATGTGGAGGATGGCTCATGTCTGGTGTGGCTAGTGCCCCAGACCATGGCAGGGTACCTCATGGCACCCCTTCCAGAGTTACACAAGATTCAAACCTGGTGGCATGACTTTTTTATGGCTATGTCTTCACCTTTACTTTTTCCTTTCTTTCTTGGCTCCATCCCTGGGGATAATGGGCCGTATCTCCAACTTGTACCGTGGAGAGGAACAAATGGCACAAAACTGATTTGCACTGTGAAAAGTGCCATGATGAAGGCTTGGCCCATCTGATCTGAAGTGGCTGCTTTGCCACTTTATCTAGGCAAAATCACAAGTACCCCAAAGACAGAATTTCATCCTTAGCTCTCAGCCACTTGCGTTTAAGTAAGCTCCATGCTATTACCCTAATCAATTATTTTTCTCTTTTAATTCCAGTCTGCACGAAGCAGACAATAAAATACGGGCAGAAGGAGCTGCAAGATGAGATAAGATAGAGGCTTGAACATTTTTCAAATTAACCCGATTGCTTTGTGTCATTTGAGGAGATAACATGTTTTTTCCTCTCATGGCTAATGAAACTGAAGCCTCAGAAATCCCCAGATCGGAAGGGTGTTCTCAGCCTCAGCCCTGCTCCTTTTGCAATTGCTTGGGACAAGCAGAGCACCCCAACTGGGACTACCTATGCTCGTTGGTGGGGAGCCAGGGCAGACAAACCCACAGGCAGATATACCTGTTTCCACTGACCAGCCACGGTGTAACGTACTGACTCTCTTCCCCGGCCGCATCCTGAGGGAAGAGGTTTCCACCCACAAAAGCGAGCAGTCTGTCAGCCCAGTGAAGCCCAACCAGGCACTGAGCTCAGCCAGAGCCGTCAGCTGCATGTGGTCCCAAGCCTTTAGAAACCACAAATCTTTCAAACACCCACATTTTTTTTCCAGGACATATGATATATCAGCGTTTAAATTGTATTCACACCATTTTTCTCCAATTTGCCTGATGCTTCTATATGGCCTGCAGCATTTAATGGTGCTTCACGACTATGCATCGTCAACAGCACAATAAGTGAGGGTCTGTGCCACAAGGATTAAGCTGTCATTCAAGCAGCTGAGGATGCTTGATTAGGCAGAGTGATGACTTGTGACGGCCTTCAGGGGCCTAAGGGATTTGACAGGGAATGGTGAATACTTTCTGGGAGCAGAATGAAGAAATCACTAAAAATTTAGATTAATTTTTATAAATGAAATGTAAAAGAGAAAATAGTCCAAGGATACATTTGTCCCTATTCATGCATATCTCATCTTCTTTCATGATAACTCTTTTTGGCTGTTTTAAAGTGCTTTTCAACTTCCTGCTACTATGTGTTATGTATCATGCCATAGGATTAGCTGTGGCTTCAGAAATATGGAAGTTGGGTCACCACATAAGGAAAACAGGACCTACGGCATATAATTCCCCCTGAAGGCCCATTTTAAGCTGGTATCTGGATAAAATTTGTCTGTTGCCTATGCACAAGGCCCAAGCATCTGCATAGGCATTTATCCAGACCATGTGCGTAAGTGAGAGCACCTGGAGATAGCACGGAACATTTGTGCAAGCTGTTTCTGAAACCATTTTTCTGTAAATAGAGCATATAGACCCTAGTCTAGCAGAGGACAAAGCACACTGCTTAAATCTAAGCATGTGAGTAATTCCCATTGCCTTTGTACCTAGGCAGATCAGCTGGCTGTGCTGCAGAAAAGCCTTTAAAAAGTTATTTATGTATTTATTTATTTCAGCAGGACTGCACATGTGCTCCGTATTAAGTCAGCCTTAAATACTTTGCTAGATTTCACTCCCGAGATGAGCTCTACTTTCTTCTTTCCTTGAGCTGTGACCAGTTTACACAAAAATGTTCATAATTTTTCATTTTTTGTGACTGGCAAGCACCAAAGAAAAATGAACATGCTGAAGTTGCAAAATCTGGAAGGACAACCTGACACAGCGGGCTCAGACACAAGGCTTGCAGCAGCAGTGACCAGCAGTAAGGGTCCCTGACGTTTCCCTGCAGGAAGCAGCATATTTTCGTGGTGCATAGGCAAAGGACCTCTTTTCAAAGTGACTGGTGCAGTCCCAGTCTGCACAGCCCTGGGCAGCCTTCAGCCTCCCTCCCGGCAGCACAGCCTGCTGGCTGGGGCCCTGGGGTCACTGAGTCACTGAGAGATGACTTCTTTTATTATACACACATATATCATCTTGCATTGACTGCAGATCCCAGCTCAGTGACCGTACACAAGATGATAGTTTGCAAGGTCTCTACTGACAGGCGACACTTTCTTTAGGACACAGATGTTGGCATTTGCTTTTCAACACCTCCCTGTAACTTTACACAGACAGTCTGGGTTTATTTTGAATCAACAAATCACAGCATACAGTTTATAGGTGTCCTCAGACCCACTTCCAGGAAAGGACTCTGACTGTGTCACCCCACACCGCCACCACCTCTGCTCCATGTATGTTAAGGTCATTGTGCCTCAACTCAAGCAGGAGGAGTACGTGCTGGAAGAGCCAACTTTCCCTGCTGTTCTCTTGGTGCTAGACCACTGCGAAAGCCAGGTAAGCTCCCTGCAAAACTCCCTTAAAGCACATTCACTCACCTTCCTCTTAGAAAGACTATGAAATTTTTGCTGGATACATTATTTTTGGTTCAAGCATAATACCCGCTCTCCCAGTCTGCCAAGTCTCTACATAATTTTTCAAACTAACTGACCTTTACAGCTTTAAGACTCTGCTTTATTTAGGTGAAATGTGTAGACCTACACTCCTCTTTGAAGTCAAAGGAAAATACTTGAGGACTTCCAGAGCAGCTTGTTGATTGCTTGCCTGAGCAAGGAGGGTACCAAAATGGGGTAATACCGAGGTGTCCTCCCAGCTGTAGGCTTCTGCACACCTCAGAGTAGTTATCTGCATGCTCTGGACTTTGGCCTCTCGCTGCTTATAAGCTCAAGCTTTTGTCTTGTGTTCTGGAAGGATGAGGCATGTACTCTTAAGGACTACTTAGTGGTACCCCTCAAAACACAGTATAAGAAAGGTGGTGTTCCTATGTGTCCCTGTCTATCCACAGGTCTTGGCAGTATTTTTGTATATTGAGAAAAGCACCATGTTCTGTAGTCAGAAATAAAGAAACCTGTGTTTCTCCACATTTCCTAGAAAAGGAGGGGCAGGAGAGGAGAGAAAAAGGTTCCAAACATACTCTCAGAATGCCTGAAATTTAGAAAAAAACAACACCATGTTTTCTAAAAAGTAAATAAAGGAAACAAAGTGATGCTTGCTCTGGTAATTTCAAAGCAAGCTGCATGATTTTGGCATCTCTTAGTCATGTTCATGACTGCTTAGGGCTGTCATGCTTATAGAGGAGGCGGAACTGAAGAAAAGAACTACCAGCAGAATAGAAACACGCTGAAAAACAGGACCAGCCCACTGCCTTGTATCCTGAAACAGTCCAGCCATCGGTTAGAGACGCTGGACTAACTCTTCTTTCACTTCCTAATAAGAACACCAACATATCTACACTCCTGCAAAAGGTGAAGCACTTCCCTGAATTCAACTTCAGGGGCATCAACTCTGCAGGTGAAAGCAGCACTACCTACAATAAACCACACGGATAAAGTCGTCAGTGTCAAGGCAGTACTCTGCAATGATTCAGGACATTCGATCTGTTGAGTCAAACTGTGGCCAATAACACTAGAGAGTGAAGACACTTTGCACAATCTGTGCATGCGTCAGTCCTCGGGTCCCGGCGGGCTCCCTGCAACACTGGTCCTCCAGCTGTCGTGTACTCCCAGGCTGGCGTGGAGTAATGGCAGGCCGAGCATCTGGTTCTCTACATTCATGCTGGGTTTCCATAGCTCTTTTCCGTAAACAGTCTGATCTCTATTTCTATAGTGCACATGTATTCTTCTCTAAGACCCCTGTTTCCATCTCTGGCTATCCACTGCACCCTTCCTCACTGTATCGCAGTCCTTTTCTCCACCATCTGCTGCAAGGAGCCCATTTGTCAAAGGGACAAGATCTTTAAGGATGCAAAGGAAGAAGCCCATCAACACTGCTTTTTTCCCACCATGTTTGTTGGAGGGGAGCCAGGTGCTAGCCAGCCGTGGACAACTTTGCAGGGCTGGTTTGCTTAAATGCGTTTTAAAATAAATGTTTGTCAAGGGCACAGTGCCCTCATGTCAATGGAAAGGGGCCCACCCTGGAAGGAAACCAGATATTTGAGAATGCCACTTCTCCTGGCCAAGGGCAGCCACCTGCCCAGGGTGCTGCAGGTGCAGGGGGACCACACTCAGCCCTTGGCTACCGCTGTAAGCAAAGACAGTGCCAAATTGCTGCTGGTGCACGTGACTTGAGCAGAAAATGGAGAGGGGCAGTGCTAGGTGGGCCAGCAGCAGCTGACCGTCCTGGAGTCAACCCTGACCATCACTGTCTGGGTGCGCGACCAGCCAGCTCCCTGGCCTTGCTGCCCAGCTCTGCATCTGGACTGCTGCTTTTGAGAGACACTGGAAAAAAAAAATACACAAAAGGATGCTCCTCTTGATCATGTAAGGACTGGGGTGCTCTGTGGAGTTAAAAGCCAAACTCCTGCCCTGAGCACATTCCTCCACATGGGAGGGACCACAGACAAGCATCTGTAAACTCCAACACAACCACCTCCACAGGCACAGCGTGCAGCGGGGAGGCAGGTGCTCATTTTTCAGGTGCAAACCTCTGGACTGATCTGCTGAGGTAGAGTTGAGCACTCATGTCATCACTGTCTAATCTGAAGCAGAGATTTAATTTTTTATTTTTTTTCCCTCAGAATCCTCCAGTGCCTGGTGCCTTCCTGCAAGGCAAGACCGAAGGCTCAGAAAGAAGCACGTTTTAGAAGAGCACGGAACTGGGGCTGGTGGACCACATCAGCAGAGACCGCAGAGGGGAAAGAGAGACTGCAGTTCACAGAGCTCATTGGCATGCACCGGCCGGATGATTCACTGCGCTGACCCAACGACAGCCAGAACTACACTCACACCTTCACAGACTGACATGGACTGTATTTTACACCACACCTTCAGGAAAAGCTGTGTCTCAGCGTGAATGTTCTCCATATATCTTTATATTCACCCAAAGCTAAACTGCTTCAGTACCAAGGGATTCTTAGTATAGACCTGAGGGAAGAGGAGAGATCTTGGAAAATTTAAGAGCTCTAGAAGTGATATAAACCAGCCTTCCTATCAGCTAGGGTAATGCGAGTCTAGGACCCACACCCAGCCAGGACTTGAAATAAATACCTTACATTAATCAAGGGAGAGAGCAGGAACGTTCCCAGCTCTCCAGTGAGAGAAGGCACGAGTTTCCAGCCCTCACTGTCTCTGCAAATTTTTAGTGCTCCATTGTTTAGAATTGATTATTTCAAACCTAGAGATCAGATCAACCCACTTGTTCATGTTTTACGGTACACAGGAAATACTGTGGCAAATCTCACAGCTCTGAGTCAGTGGGGAATGGGTATGGGGAGAGGGGAGGGAATTTATTACGGAGGTGGTGGTGGTCATATTCCCCCCTAGAGCTTGGGGGAGCCCATGCAGGGAGGAGATCTAGATGGTATTTTAGCAGTAACAAGGAGCCAACACATTGATCACTGTGCCATGTGGTGCCCCACTCCCCATTGGCAGTGACAGCTGTGCTGGGGCCCAGCGCCATTAGGAGAGGGTCCTTCTCCCATCCTCTTCAGGCAGCATGGAGTGAGCACAGCATGCGCTGCCTGTTCTTTGCGTTCCCTGGCTCTGGAGAAGGATTATTCAGTCCTTATTGTCAACGGCTGAATGGAAAGGCGTTGCAGTAGGTCTGAGTCACAGAGACGTGATGAAAACAAGCTGGAGAGTTTAAAATGCCAGCTGCTGCATGATGCCAAGTCAAAATTAATCAGGCTCCTTGATCACTATTGTGATTGCTAACAGAGAAGTGTATGTGTATTAACTTGGTTTCCTTTCTATTGTCCAACCTGCCCTGGGGTTATGTAATTTACAGGTAATTAAGTTCGGCAAAGACTATTGAAAAACAGAAAAGGATGCCAACCTCTCTTTTATTCATCTGCCAATGAGACTTTGGTATAATTTACCATTTAGCTTTTGAAATCTCTTCTAATCTTCATGCTAAAGGGAACTTTAACTACACCGAAACCTAAAGGGATCCTCCCCATCCCTTGGAAGAAGCTATATCAGACTAGAAATCACCTCTGACAGTAAAAGGACATGTAAGTCTAAGACCTCACCCCTTAAGTCTTTACTGAGGTCTAACTCCCATAGAAGCCAAATAGGATGGTGACATTTTGGGTCCATGGAAAATTTGTCTAGATAGGGCATTAGAGAAAGAAAGAAGGAATATTCCTTTCTATGGTAGTAATCAGGATAAAACAGAGTCTGGGCTAATCTTGAGATCCACACCGATCTGCAAGAGCTCTCTCCAAAGATGTTGTGATATGGCATGTCTATTGAGTAAGACTACATGGGCATTTGGTGGCTTTCTGGCCAAAGTCCCTAAAATTTTCCAAAGGTGGAAAAGTTGTTTCCTCAACAAAAATCTTCGTTTAAAACATATTCTTTCACAGGTGAAAAATATTCCAAACTGTTTAAGAAACATACCCATGAATGTGCCCCTGGATTTTGAAGTCAGAGTGCTAACTGAATTTTTGTGTAATTTTAAAAATCACTGCTATTTTCATCTTGAAAATCCATTTTAACTACGCAAGAACAGTTGTAATAATTGAAAAATAAATTAATTAGCTCTGACACTAATAAAGTTCATCACAAGGCATTAAGGAAGACCACTTTTCTATCTGAATCTTTGTCTTTTTCTCAGGAGAATATAAAGTATTGACACTTACAATAGAGGTTCATCTACACCAGTATCCTGTCTGCCAGTGAGTATTGGCAGCTGCTAAGGGAAAACGATCCTTGTTGGGTTTTTTACCCACAGTCCAGCCATCAGTGGCTGATGATTTCCTGAGCCATGCCCATCCATCAGCTTCAGTAGCTCTTGATGGAACCTTCTCTTGCCTTACTAGGCAGTTGGGTTTTTTTACCTTTTATACATCTGGGTCATAGAACATCCTGTGGCAATGAGTTCTGTTCATGTGCTATGTGAAAAAGTACTGCCTTGCCACCACTTTCAGGGGTTTGGAGAGGGTGGGGAGAGGGTGGGTTCCCCAGTGGTTTAATTGATCTTGTCTTTTCAAGAGGTGCAAAAAATTTAACTAGAAAAGTGTATTAAGGATTCTTCATAGATAGATGAAGGGCCTGGTGAGGTAAATTAGAATATGTTCACATAACATGGGCTTCTGCTAATTTAAAAAATATTTTCTTCGTTACTTGCACAATTCTTCCTTTGTTTCATTCACCTTATGCACAGGAAGACTACTGGCTTGCTGCCTTTCAGAGCCATTCCTCACGGCTCAGTGCAGTTGCATAAACATCCTGTGTTGGGGCGAGCTGCACCTTCTGTGACCAAGAAGATAAATTCTAGGGCCTGAAGTCCATCTCCAAAAAAACATTTTTCATTCCACTGCAGGCAAATCATTTCAGAGTGATGCCATGAAAATCTGTGAGTTAGACCAGATTCTGTTAAGGTCAGAATCTAACCCAAATTCCCCCAGGGAGCACATCTCATGTGAAAAAAAAGCATTATGTTTACTCTCGTTGCCTGCTGCATCTTGCCAGTGGGTGGCATGAAGCCATCATGAGGGTTAGTACCAGAACGGAGTAGCATTTTAGAATGTTCTGAACATAAGTGACTCAGTAGTCAGCTTTCCAGTCCTAATGGGCTGGCTGTTTCAAATTAAATTGAGTTATAGCAGGGCCCCTCGTCCACATCAGAGGATAAGAGCACGCAAAATTGAATTGGAAAAATGGAGCCAGTTTGCGTTCCTGCTTATGAACATGCAGACAAATCAGCAACTCAGAAATCATCAGCTATTAGTTTATTGGCAATTCATGCAGCTTAAAAATAGCCATGGAAATTTGTACCCAGACCACTACCCCCCCTCAAAATCAGCTATGATTGCAGTAACAACAGAGCCGAAGTGGTAAATTCCTGATGCAGCTGTTAAGATGGGGCCGGTGAGGGAGTGAAAGGCAAGGGGTGGAGGGCACAGAAAGAGGTTTGCATACATTGCCAGCCCCAAAAAATTTAGACCTCGTGAGTCAGAATCATGAGGCTGACTTGAAAATTCTTCTTGGTCAATGGTTTGTCTTACTGATTTTGAGCCTCTAGTTTGTACCTTTTGTATGCACTGTGGGATCAACAAACTTTTCCTTAATGAATTTGAAAGCCTCCGTTATTGCATGTTTTTGAGGGAAAAATAAACACCAAAAGATGAAAACATGTCCTGATCTAAATGGGGAATAGATGTCATATCAAAATAGAATCATAGAATCATAGAATCATTAAGGTTGGAAGAGACCTCGAGGATCATCTAGTCCAACCGTTGCCCTACCACCTATTACCCACTAAACCACGTCCCTAAGTACCACATCCAACCTTTCTTTAAACACCCCCAGGGACGGTGACCCACCACCTCCCTGAGCAACCCGTTCCAATGCCTGACCACTCTTTCCAAGAAGAAATTTCTCCTAATCTCCAACCTGAACCTCCCCTGGCGCAACTTGCAGCCATTCCCTCTTGTCCTGTCACTAGTTATCTGTGAGAAGAGGCCGACTCCCAGCTCACCACAGCTTCCTTTCAGGTAGTTGTAGAGGGCAATAAGATCTCCCCTGAGCCTCCTCTCCTCCAGGCTAAACAAGCCCAGTTCCCTCAGCCGCTCCTCATAAGACCTGTGCTCCAGCCCCTTCACCAGTTTCGTTGCCCTTCTCTGGACACGCTCCAGGGCCTCGATGTCTTTCTTGTAGTGAGGGGCCCAAAACTGGACACAGGACTCGAGGTGCAGCCTCACCAGGGCTGAGTACAGGGGGACGATCACCTCCCTGCTCCTGCTGGCTACACTATTCCTGATACAAGACAGGATGTTCTTGGCCTTCTTGGCCACCTGGGCACACTGCCGGCTCATGTCCAGGCGAGCGTCAACCAACACCCCCGGGTCCTTTTCCTCCTCACAGCTTTCCAGCCACCCCGCCCCCAGCCTGTAGCGCTGCCTGGAGTTGTTGTGGCCAAAGTGCAGGACCCAGCACTTTGCCACATTGAACCTCATCCCGTTGGCCTCTGCCCAGCGATCCAACCTGTCCAGGTCCCTCTGCAGAGCCATCCTCCCCTCCGGCAGATCGACACTTCCCCCCAGCTTGGTGTCATCTGCAAACTTACTGAGGGTGCACTCAATTGCCTCATCCAAATCATCAACAAAGATGTTGAAGAGGATGGGCCCCAATACCGACGCCTGGGGAACACCACTTGCAACCAGTCACCAGTTGGATTTAATTCCGTTCACTAGCACTCTCTGGGCCTGGCCATCCAGCCAGTTTTGAACCCAGTGAAGAGTGTACCCATCCAGGCCATGGGCCGCCAGCTTCCCCAGGAGAATGCTGTGGGGGACTGTGTCAAAGGCTTTGCTGAAGTCTAGGCAGACTACATCAACAGCCTTTCCCTCATCCATCAGGCGAGCCACTTGGTTATAGAAGGAAATGAGGTTGGTCAGGCAGGACTTGCCTCTCACGAACCCATGCTGGCTGGGCCTGATCACCCGGCTGTCATGTACATGGTGTGTAGGAGAGGTCCTGCCACTGACTGACACGGAGGAGGGATTAAAACCAGTATAAACCTTTCCTCTACTCCAGTAAGTGCATGTCTGGACTTGCAGTGGCTCCACAAGAGATGGTATCAGGCTATGCAGCATCCAAGGGTGCACAGATACCAAGGTGCTGCTCTGCCAGCTCTCACCCCAGAGCTGCGGCCTATGGTGGGGGAAAGCAGAGATGACTGAGCTGGCTGCACATTGTTCAGGTACGATCAGTAGCAGAGACATGCCTATGTGGTGCCACAGCAGAACTAACAGGACTCTGATCTGTCCAAGTTCCTCTACTGGGTTTGAGACCTTGACCTAGCTCACGGGGCATTGCTCTACCCTGTGTGGAGGTACCACTGGGAGATCGATGCACACCAGCCCAGAGGTCTTGAAGCAAAACAGTTAACCATACACTTGCTTGTGCATTTTATCTGACCGTGGCTTTGGATTGCATTTTTCAGTGTTATGTTCAGTGAGGAGAACCAGCAGGTTTCCTCTGCTCCTTTACTGTAGGTCCTGAGTCTGACCTGCAAACCTTGCTGCAGGGACAGAGAGGAGGTAGAGGACAAAAGTCTCCTGTATTAACTACAGTTTAGCGTGGTTAGGCAATTCAGACTATTACTATATCTCCTGGCTAGGGAATCATTGCTTTTAAAGATAAAGTATTGGCTTGAACAGGGAGATGGACATCCACAGAAGAGAAGGCAGCAAATTAATTTAAGGTCCTCTGGAGGACCGTATTCTAGAAACATTATTAATTTTACAAATATAAATTACATGGAATTTCCACAATTTCTGGACAAATATCTACTGAATTCACCCCCTTGAAGGACTGAGACTTCCATATTTCAAAGTTGTTCCAATGCACTCTACCAAAGGGACTGTAAAGTCAAAGAGACCCTAGTCCAAACCTCCTCTCACAGATCTGAGCTTCAGCCATTGCAGTGGGGCAAACAGGCACAGGCATTTCACCAAGAAAAAAAACAAATAAAATTCTGAATCTTGAGCTCCTTACTGAGTTGTATTCTTAGGACTTCAAGTCTACCTACATATACAAATTTTTCCAAGCTGTGAGGGACTATCAGACTGCTGGAAGTTACAGTGGTGATGCAGTGAAAGGGTTCAGGGCCATTCGTAATTTCCTTAGAGGTATATTATTCTTTTGGTGGAAACACATGTAATTCTTATTAATAGTATGTGAACAATGTGTTCACACAAAGAAGCAATATACCCCTGTCCTGGTTTCAGCTGGGAGAGAGTTAATTTTCTTCAAGAAAGCCAGTATGGGGCTGTGTTTGGGTTTGTGCTGGAAGCAGCGCTGATAGTGCAGAGATGTTTTTGCTGTTGCTGAGCGATGCTCACACAGACCAAGGCCTTTGCTGCTTCTCGCACCGCCCCGTCAGAGGGATGGCTGGGGGTGTGCGGGGAGTTGGGAGGGGACAGACAGGACACCTGACCCAAACTGACCAAAGGGATATCCCACACCATATGGCATCATGCTCGGTTTATAAGGGGCTTGGGAGGAAGAAGAAGGGGGGGCAGCAGCATTCGGAGTGATGGTGTTTGTCTTCCCAAGTCACCATTACGCATGACGGAGCCCTGCTGCCCTGGGGATGGCCGAACCCCTGCCTGCCGTGGGGAGTGGGGAATGGATTCCTTGTTGTGCTTTGCTTGTGCACGCGGCTTTTGCTTCACTTATTAAACTCTTGTACCTGAACCCACGAGTTTTCTCACTTTTGCTCTTCCGATTCTCTCCCCCTTTTCCAATGAGGGGGGCTGAGCAAGCGTTTGTGTGGTGCCCAGCCAACGGCTGGAGTAAAACCATGACAACCTCCTAGTGAATAGATCAGAAAGGGTCTATCCAGCAGTCTGAAGTTTGTCCATTCAATGTGGCAAATCACTTTTTCACACTTGCAACGTTTGCGTGTTGCTTGGGGACATTTCTTCCCAGGGTGCTGGTGGGTGCCCTGATCATCCAGCCACAGGCAAAGAACCAGCCAGGTGGGTGCAGAAGGAAGCCTTCATGTTGTTTGCCTCCGCTCTCCAACACCACTCTATGTTACACTACACAGTCTGAACACAGCTCCCTTACACCAGCTCATCAACAGGACCTCAGCTAATGTTTTCAAGCAGTGGAAGCAACTAATCTTCCTCAGTTCGGACACCGTCATTGAAGACACTGTCCATCCAGCACCTGCTGCACTTCACCGTGGTGGTAGTAGTGACATTTAGTGGCACACCATGTTGGCCAGATGCATTCAGGAAGAAATCCCAATCAACCCAACTGAGGTCTACATTACCAGCTCAGACCAGCTAGACAGCAATGAGACAGCTGGCCCTATGTATTCACATTGGTCAACAGCAAGTTGAACATGAGCCAACAGTGTGCCCAGGCTGCCAGGAAGGCCAACTGTGTCCTGGGCTGCCTCAAGCATGGCACTGCCAGCTGGTCTAGGAACATGATTGTCCCCCTCTACACTGCGCTGGTGCAGCTTCACCTCAAGTACTGGGTGCAGTTTGGGGTGCCACAGTACAAAAAAGGACATAAAATTATTGGATAGTGTCCAAAGGAGGGTAACAAAGACATATGAGGAGAGGCTGAAGTCCCTTGGTTTGTTCAGCCTAGAATAGAAGAGGAGACTGAGGGCAGACCTCATGGCAGCCTACAGCTTCCTCACAGGGGGGAGCAAAGGGGCAGGAGCCGATCTCCTCCCTCTGGTGACCAGCAAGAGGACCCGAGGGAACTGCATGAAGCTGCAACAGGGAAGGGTTACGCTGGTTATCAGGGATAGATTCTTCACTGAGAGGGTGGTCAGGCCCTGAAACAGGCTCCCCAGAGAAGTGGTCACCACACCGAGCTTGACTGAGTTCAAGAAGTGTCTGGACAACATTCTCAGTCATCTGCTCTTATTGGGCTGGTCCTGTGTGGTGCCAGGAGTTGGACTCAATGATCTCTAATGGTCCCCTTCCAGCTCAGGATATTCTATAATTCTATGACTTGCACAGCACAAGCAAAACCTCTGACTTATTTACAGATGACAAAACAGAGAAATTGCACGTGTAACAAACATGCATACACATGTGCACACCCAACCACACCACCAGCTATCCCTCTCTTCTGACTGTTTCAACCTCTCAGCCAAGCACGCTTTCTCCAGCTTCTCTCTATCTCTTATTTACTCTGCAGTTTATCTCTGCATACATCTTCAAATTTTTTCTGTACTTGTTTCTAAATAAAGACAGTAGAGAAAAATCCCCTGTTCCCTGGGGGCAACGATCTGAATTTGTTCCTTGCCAAACCATCAATCCCAGGGAGCAGCAAGAACATTCCCATTCACAAGGGTTCATATGCCAAAATATTCTGGGTTCATCACCGGGTTGGATCTGTAAGAAATGCACAGGGTTGGAATCCTCTTGCTTTAACAAAGTAGATTGGAGTTTAATCTTTTACAGTAATGTCTTGCATGGAAAGAAGTCCTTGGCTACCGACTAAAAGTTGTCTTGTTCACAGCTAGTCCAGAGGTGTTTTATCAACTAGAATTTGGTGCCCTGAGGAGGCAGGTCATTTAGATGTTTGTGACCACAGGTGTCAAACTGCAGCAGAGTAATTGCACAGGGAAAATCACATGTGGGGACACCAGCATGAACGGGGCTTTCCTGACACCAGGACTACCAGGTGCTTCAGACAGCGGAGGCATATGAAGATGGAAATTAATGCAGAGGTTTGCCAGCTGTGCTGACCACCTGTATGGCTCATGGTTGGGAAGCCATGGCCACCAGAGGCATAGAGCAGTTCTCTAGCACCTTCACAGACTACTCCAGACATCTCAGGCTCGTCACACACAGGATGGAGGGCATCAGAAGTAAACTCTGCACACGTGGGGTGTAGATGTACCACCCTGCTGCAGCCCATCCAGCCTGTCCTCTGCTAAACCCACTGCTTCAGGGGTAACCAGGTCATTGAGCACAGTGCTAGAACTACTAAGCATTTGGGGTTTGTTTTTTCTCAAGCGTCTGGGCAGACTGTACCCAGATAGGCCTCAAGAGTGATAGAAGGCCACTCTAGTGGAGGACTAATGAAGAAGAGAGGGGCCTGAACTGCTTCGATCTGCCTAACCCTACAGCATCCAAGGAGGCATCTGTGGGCACAGCAAGGCCAGAAGAAGGATCTGCTGCTGCTCTCCATCTTTTCCCCGCTCACCGTAAAGGACATAAGGAAAGGCGCTCCAGCTGACAGAAATAGTTTCCACAATAACATGATGGGTCCTACTGGGAAAAGTTTGTTCTTCCCTAAGCACAAAGAAATTACATGCGTTTGTGGGCTCAGGATTCATAGATGCCTTTTTTGGTTGCTGTCTTTGAAGTGCTATTTTTTTGGAAGCAACGTCCCATCTTGTTATCCATAGAATATTTTTTAAAGAGGAATGGAAGAAGTAGGTCCAGGTCCTCATACATTCTTTACTCCAAATCCCCTCAAGTTGCTGCTTTCCACACCTGCTGTCCCACACTTTGTGGCCCACATATTCCAGAAGGATTTTCAGGGGGGTGTGGCATTATAGAACTCTGAATGAGCTCTCCTGGAAACCTGGTCCCTCACTTGAGCATCAAAAATGGCAGCAAAATGCTTCTGAATATTCAGCCCCAAAAGAGGGATGAAGGAGAAAGGAGAAATAAGGCTCAGCTCCCCAGACACATTAGCTAAAAAGAACAGTCTGAGTGATGCTAACGCTAACCCAAAATCTGTGTGCGATTTTGGGCCACTGGAACTTGGGCTCTTGCATGGCCTCTCTGCTTTGATCTCTCTGCAAGAGAATTAAAATGGCTTGCCATTTACAGATCCTTATCTTGCAAATGTGGTGGCAACCACTTGCCTTGCAGGAGAGATTCTCAATCACATCGGGAGCTCTTGAGACAGGCAGAAAACAATGTCGTACGATGCTGACGATCAGACCATCTTGGATACTGCCAGTCACATCCCCTACAGTTGCCAACATCCCATCTGGAGAGTTTGATTTGAAACAATGCCCTGCTTTGCTATAATCTGTCACAAAGTGGGATTTCCCAGTGTTTTGCCTGTTCAGCAGACTGGCTTATCTCAGCCACTCTGATTATCAGACAGTGCAATTTACAATAATAACGAGACAGCAGCTAACCCAATTTGACATGTCTTTAGGCCGTCACAGTGACAAGCTTCTTCGGGACAGAGAAGGCATTTAAACAAGTTGTCCTTGTTTGGTGAGGATGAAACAGAGCTGCAGCTCCTTTGTTGAAGCCTGAATAGTCTGTTGAGGGAGTGGGTTTCATAAAACACATCGAGTCATGAAAGGGGCAAATATTCCCTTTCAAGTGGAAAAAACAACTCATGATACTAACAGTGACTTTTTTTTTTTTCCTTTTTTCCCAGCAGAGCTAACTGCACAAAGCACTGCACAGATGAAACAGAGTGAGATTCCTCGGAAAGGATAAACAGGAAGATGTTTAACTCCAAAATGGGCTGCTCCATCGGAGGTGAAAAGTTAAATGCACCCTGCAGCAATTGTTCAACTTGTAGAGATTAAAATGAATGCCTTGGTAAGATACTTTCAGGAGTATTACGGAGAGTGATTAATGCACAGTCTTCTTTAGCCATCATTATCTCCCCCACCCACCCCAAAAAAACTTGATCATCTGCATTTCTTCCTTTTATATTTATTAAGATTGCTATCACTATACTGATTTGACTCCAGTTTCTGACCAGAGAAGCAGCACAGCTGTCATGCCCGTGTTCAGGCAGACCTGCCAGTTATGCAGCAATAGATCAGTGTGAGCAGAGCAGAGAGGACTGAAGTCAGGACGTGCTGCGCAATTAAAGTAACCATCTACCCAAGACAAAAATAGGCTTCACAGGCTTGCCTTTCCTTCTCGTACTCTCGTTAGAACATGTGGCAGCAATAATGCTCACAAAATGGGAAGATTTGTGGCTGCTTGCTGCTTAAGAACAAGTGTCTGTGGGGGTACTTTCCTTAGGGAAAGTCTTCTTTCTGATGTGGGCTGCAAGAGGTAAACACACCAGTAATAGAGATAGTCTAAGTGGATCCCACAGGCTATTTCACAATGGCTTTGATTCAGTGTCTTATTCTTTGGCCTCAAAGGGCATTTTGCTTGGGAAACTTACTAAAGACCTTCACATGGAGGACCCATCCCTCTAGCCTCCCACCACTCTGAGAGTGCCTGGTAGTTTCAAAGGCCTGCAGAAAGGCTCTGGTGGCCCATCAGGAGAGATCTGTATCCCAGCCAAGGTGCTGGGCACTGGAGTAGCAGACAGGGTTCTGGGTGGAAGGACATGTGGCATGTGTCATTACCCCAAAAATGTAGATTTCCAGGTATTTTGTGGGATGTCAATAGCAGAGAGAGTCCTTTGGGGAAACATCTATTTAAAGCATACCTAAAGGTGCCATTTCAAAACCTTTAGCAGGGCTGTAAGCTTGCCGGGCCAGACTACGTCCATGTGTATAGGCTTCAGAGGAAAAACATTAGCACAAATATCACACACCTTCCCTAAGCATATGGCACTTCCAATACATATAACACCAGAAAAGAGGCTTTTGTTCCAGTCAGTATTAGCTTTAAGTTTAGCCGTTTGCTTTCTACATCAGTACAAAATCACTGGGCCAAATAGTCAATTTCCTCAGATCCATTCAATCCCGCCGGTATCAATGGCAATGTATGGGTATGAATCAGCTGCACGGTACTGATTATAATCTCAGTGTGTTCACATTTAACGTCTTACTTTTCATGCTGTTAATGTTTCAGTCTAGAAAGAACTCTGGTAACTATTACTGGAGGGTTTCATGCTTTATCTAGTTATAATGTTTTAGGACACTAAAAAAAAACCCTTACAACAACCTGAACAAAATATTTATTATCCTATTGATAAGTCTACTAAATACAATGTGTTGTTCTGTCCTCAGTCCAGCCAGGACATCTGGTTTTTTGGCTTTACGGTACTTAGCACAATGAATCATTTGCCTCCAGTCTTTCGCATTCCCGGCGCGTCATGCTGCCTAAATCTTAGGAAAATTCCACCCAGTCTCCTCCAGATAATCCAGCCGTGCTGCACTCCTTGCTTCCACAGCAACAGCAGTGGGATCTGACTACCCTCTTTCTCTCTGAGCATAAAATCCCCAAGATCTGTAGTTTACAAAGGCTCCCTTCTTGCCTGCACAAATTGCTCCTACCCAGACTCATGCAGCCTGTTTTGCAATGCCTTCACGGGGCATTTCTGGTCCCTATAGCTACGTCTGTATTAATAAATAAAATTAATAAATACCTAAACACAATGAATAAATGGTCCTCACGGCACAACTCACAAATGCCCTCCTTTGCAAAACAGCGTGGTCCAATTCAAACTCTCTTTTGGGAACAGCCCTAATCCAGGCTACACCTTGGGGCATGCCCTGGGATTGTGCTCGCTGAAGAAGGGGGACGCAGTCTGCCTCTTCTCACAGATAAGTAGCCATAGGACAAGAGGGAATGGCCACAAGTTGCGCCAGGGGAGGTTTAGGTGGGAGATTAGGAGAAATTTCTTCTCGGAAAGGGTGGTTGGGCATTGGAAGGGGTTGCCCAGGAAGGTGGTGGAGTCACCGTCCCTAGGGGTGTTTCAAGAAGGTTGGATGTGGTACTTAGGGACGTTGTTTAGTGAGTAATAGGTGGTAGGAGGATGGTTGGACTAGATGATCCTCAAGGTCTCTTCCAACCTTAACAGTTATATGATTCTATGATTTAAGGGGTATCAGGCAGGTGGGGGCCACTGCCTGAGCCTTCCTGAGTTTTCTAGTCCATATAAAGCAATATCTGATGGGACATAGTGGGTTCACGTGCTGTCAGGCCCTGCCGCCAGCATGAGGGACACCTACCCTGTGTCCCTGCCCAGGAGTCTCCTGCCATCCATGAGGGAGAGAGGTCAGAGGAGGCAGAAAAGGATAATTTTGGAGCCTAAAGCCAGCTACATGCACCTCCACCACAGCAAGATAAATGTCTTGTCAAGTCTCCCTGCCCCAGATTTGCATCCCAAGCTACAACCAGCTACTCCAGCTAGAAAAACTACTGTAGTTTGGTTTGCACATCATCTTAGAAAAAGAGAAGAGCAGGAGACATGCATTGCAGAGAGCGCAGCAGGACAGAGGCAACGCCCTGCCAGGAGAGGGGCTGCATTGCTCCCTGAGCTGGGACTTGTCGGGAGGACCCCACCCCAAAATGGCTGTAGAGGCTCGGTGATCTCCTCTCTCCCTGACTGCAGAGGCAATAATTTAGGCTTTCTGCCTAGCAGAGGTTTTTAGAGATTTTAAACTATAAGCTCCTGGGGAGTTCCCAGCTGTATGTTAGGCTGATCACAGGGCAAAATGCTATTTATAATCTACGGTATTAAGCACTAGTGCAAAGCAAGGGTAAATGTTATGGCACTGCTTAAGCCGCCTTCTTGTATCAGCTAGCCTTGGGCTGGGCTGATAAAACCAACCTTCAGGCCTCTGGCATGTATCTGACTATCAGAAAACAAGAGGGAATCACAGAAACAAGAGCTCTTTGGCTGCTTTCTGGCTCCAGCTGCATTTTTTTGCTCACACATGCCAGGAACTTAAAACTCTAGCTTATAAGACAGAAAATACCAAGTACCTGATGACAAAGAAAAACAGTAAATCTAACATTTCTGAGGTTTTTCTCAAGATGTTTGGGGAGTTCAATTCATTAGGTGGTAGAAATAGATAGTTCAGTATCTAGAACGGAATGAAAGCTTGGAGTACCACCAACCAGAAATTGGAGAGGAAAATTAATAGAACTGTTTCACAGTCCCAGTCAAAAACAGTCCGAACTTCAGGAAAAAATTCTCTTCTGCTTTAGAAAATCCAGTTCTCTCATCACTAAAAAAATAAACTGGGACACTTCAGATAACTTGTGTTTTAAACTGTTAAGTAGCCATAATTTTTCTATGGTCGGTGACCTAGTGACCACTCCATTTCAATCTACAGGGTATAGGCTTAAAATGTTTATATTAAAGGACAGAAGAGAAAGAGCAAGCTTCATCCCTGGGCACAAATTCTGCTCTTTTCAGACTGTGTAGCTGAAGGGTAGCAGTGTCTGACCAAAGGGACATACGACGTTTTTAAAACTGCCCCAGGTCTCTGGACAGCCCTAGCCTATTGGGAAAGCATCTTTGGCTTTCTGGCAGTTGCATAAATGCTGTACATTGCATGAGGGAGGTGCTCCATTATTTATTAAATAGCCAAATAAACAGTCACAAAAACCTGCTGTGAATGGTCAGAGCAAAAAGACAAGATTTTTGCCTTTGGGCAGAGCAGCCCTTCCACACGTACCTCTGGTTTGACACGGTTTTGGGGGTTTTTGACTTCTCCAAAATATCTTTGCATATTTAAACCATGATGGGACTTCCTGAATTCATCTATGGCAAGGCATTCATTTGCCCTTTCTCTCAATTACAGTTCACAGAAAACACATGTAAGTCTTGCTATTAAATGGGAAACTTATTCCAAATGCACTAATGATTCCTCACTTGGTCAGTTCCCTTCCTTCAAGTAAAGTGTGCTCAGTGCTCAGCCCCTGCCCTGTCCTAGGCTGTGGACATCATGGAGATAATCTGATGTACTGTTTCCAATTTAAACTAGAAATATTTAGCTACTACCCAGTTTACAAAGGCCTCCTGCAGAATACAGTCCTCCTCCACCAGAGGCAATGGCACCATACAAGCTCTTTCATAAACCAAGGGGAAATGAGGACTTTCCCTCTATATTCCTGCTGACAGGCTGTTCCAGACCAGCACAACTTGGAAGCTGGAAATTAAGGGGTAAAAGAGAAGGAAGAAAAAAATATTGTAGCATAGCATTGTAACTGCTTAAAACAACTTAATGTTCCCAGCCAGCTTCCCCGGGTCACCATTTTCAATTCTCCCTGCTCAGTAGGATATTGTGAAGCGATTAGCCCAAATGCTTAACCTCAATTCTGGGTGCTACAGATTGCTTCTATGAAAAGGAGAAATTGATGTTTTAGTCAAGATTTTCTCTAGCACAGTCTGATTTTTCTTACAAAGCACTGGCAAATGTCCTGTTTCCCCCAGCGCCATGGGGCACTCCCCTGGTTATCCCACCAAGCCACCTGCTGGGCAAAACTGCCTAAAAAACTTACTGCCCCTTGGCTTTTTCCTTCATCTGATACCCCCTCAATTCTGTGGGTAGCACCTATCAGATCAATTGTCATTTAGATTTGGGAGGGTTGTTGAACTCTTCTCTCATTTAGATATGGTATCCACCATCTTCAGTGAAGTATACGATTGCTCACAGAGGTAAGACATAAAAGAGACACTCCTTTTTCATCATAAATATGTTAAATCTCATAAGCTTCAAATATCCATACCTCCCTGTGTCATCCCTCAGTTGAAATATTTCACCACAAACAGCACCAAACCTTGGGATCTTTTCTTTCCCCGTTGCTTACCCAGATATTAATTGGCAAAGGACTTTCCCCTTTGTTCCATAGTCCGTTATTTGCTTCCACATATCCCTCCTTGGGGGCCTTATCACAAGCTCACTGAGCAGAGCAAACACTGATGATTTTTACCATGTCTTCCAGCAAACCCCAACAGCTTTCTGCTTCATAGAAAGAGCACTGGTTTGGTAGCATGCATTCGGCTGCACAAAGCGTAATGCAAGTGAGATTTTGGTGGCTTCTCCATCGATACGTTATGCCGACCTGCAGGATTGCCCACCGTACCCCACTGCCACAGGTACACCCCGCTGCCCTCTCCTCGGAAGAAAGTTGTGCACCTGATTCTCATTTACAAGAACACAGCCTGACAGGGTGCTGTCAGAATAAGAGGATTTAAAAATAATTTACAGTCGTTCTGGGGTCCTGTTACAGAGACAAAGTAGGACTAGTGAGTATGAGAATTTATAATTCTTACTTTCAGTGTATCATCTATTTCATTTATTTTAGGGTTGCTGAATGACTAATATCTTGTCCCAGTGGAAGCCTCTAGAGGAGATCTGAAGGATCTACCACTCACTGCATTTTTCAAGTAGCTCTGCGATACACCAGCTGGTATCAGTCATCTGATCTCCTGCAAAAGAGCCCTGAAAGATGACTTTCCATATCGTCTTCCTCAGTTTACCATGATACAGCTCCCTTCTCCTTTTGCTATGCTTCTTAAATGGTCTTCTTGGCAGGGCCAACACACGCTGCCTCTTGCTCCTGAGAGACTGAAGTAATTTGTAGCTATTATTTACCCTGGCATCTCTGGCTGTCTAACACTCCTATCATTTAACCTTTTGATTTCATCTTTATGCCCCATCCCTGGAAATGTTTAAGGTCAGGTTGGACTGGGCTTTGGGCAACCTGGTCTAGTGGAGGGTGTCCCTGCCCATGGCGGGGGGGTGGGGGTGCGACTAGAAGACCTTTAAGGTCCCTTCCAACCCAAACCATTCTGTCATTCTAATGTGGCAACGTCTGCTCCTTTCCAAGGTACTTGTGCTGAGCCTAGTGTTTCTTTTTACACATGAATGAGATTTGGGGGGAAGAGGGAGGTTCAGGCCTTAATAAACTTTCAGTTGCTGCTTGATCGTGCAAATTTTGCTTTTTTTTCCCCACTGCTCAGATTTTACAGGGCAGCTGTGAGGGAAAGAAAGCCATACACACAGTGAAAGATGATGCCAGTATATCTCTTCGGTTTTCATGGGAGAAGTCGAGGTCCGGTTTGACGAGGCAGGCAAGAGAGGCTGAGCCATTACAAGAAGAAATAAAACCAGGTAGCTGGTGTGCATACACACTGCATGCTTTTGTCCTCCCTATGGGAGAGAAAAGCAAAGCAGAGAGGTACCTATTTTAGGATGTGCTTCTCACATTCCCAACACAGAGTGAAATGCTGCTGGAGTGCCAGCCATAGGATGGGGGGGGGAACGGGGGCAGCTGCAGCAGAGACAGAAGCATTGTACAAATTAGGGGAATTCAAAGCCCACAAATCATCAGGACAAGCAAAGGAATTAACCCTGATTATTAGCAGAGACTAGAAACCAAATGTCAAAGCCAAGGGCATCCAGCCCCATTCGGGTCTGGAGATTGTCCAGCTGACTCTAAAAGCAAAGAAAATATGGTGCAATCCCAGGCCTCCAGATGGAGAATGGGGTTAATCCACTAGAAAAAAAAGGTGCGTAAGTATCCAAAATCAGGAAAAGGAGAAATCAGATTTCTCCTATCCAATCAGAATAGAGAATAAAAGAAACACAATTAAAATCTGAAGCCTCATACAGCCTATTTCAGATGTATGGTATATGCAGCAATTTTGCTGCTGACTTCCACCGACTTTAGCACTCTAATCATTCAGTGAAATGGAGAGCTGTTGCAAAGGAACTGCAGCTCTCTTATCCAGTCTGCTAGAGTATCCTGTTATAAGGTGGCAGCTGCACCACTAACTGCTACTGATCTTGTCAACCAGTGCCGAGGCCGTATTCTGCTGGAGATTTCTGTTTCTGGCAGCGTCCTTGCACGTCTGCCTCTTCTTTCTGTGGCTTCCTCGCTGCGGCGAGGCGCGCACGAGTCGTGATGCAAGGCTGTGTGTCAGCAGCACAAGAAACAGTCTGGTGTCCGCAAAAAGAGATTGAAAAACGGGCGTGGAGGTTTTTTAGTCCAAGGGTAGTTGTTAGCTTGCACAATAGCTTGAGGGAGAAGTCAAGAGCAACTTAAAGATGGCTTATTTTTCCTTAAAATCAAAAAACAGGCAAGTAGACCAATTTCTTAATAGCTCAGCTGTGCACATCCTCATGTGTGCTCTCACACAGACATGCACAAACTGGTTTATCTGTGGTGTAATAGGATGCCTCCACCAGTGATATGAGAGCGAAAATTAATCTGCTTTGTTGCAAAACTACAAGTATATTAGGAACAAAACAGAACACAGAAAAGAAATCAGGCCATTGTCATAAAATGTTGGCCTGTGCTATTACTTGGACAGAAGATCACCAAAATAAAAACAAGTTCTTGCAGAAAACAGTTTTGATGATTTAGTATATAGTATTTTTCCAAGTCAATACTGAAATCCTGCTCTAGCAGATGGTTTGGAAGAGCTATGCTGTTAGAGGCTCTGTAAAAGAAAGAGCTCTTTAAAAGGTCCCATGGCATCTTACATGAGAGTAGGAGATACTAATCAAGATGTCCAGAACAAAATCCGTATCTTAGCTATAATATTCAGAAGATGCTTAGAGTTCCCTGCAGTTTGTCATCTTTATTTTCTTTCCTTTGAATTATTGGGTGCTGTTGCTGTGCCTTGTTCAGCACTTTCCTAGATTTCACCCCGCTAGTGGCTGCATTCATTAATGAAAGAAAGCACATTAAAGTATGCCTTCCCGATACTCGAGAGTGACTTATGCACATACTCCAAGTGTTACTTTTATTCCACAAGACTGCAGACATCTTTGTCAACTAGAAAAGCTACTTTTCCAAGCTCTATCAAGTTTATGCAAAATGCTGTTGGAGTTCAATCCGCATTCATCTTCTTACAAAGTCTTAGCTCCTAACTCAGCAAAGCACTTCAAACAGGTTAATGATCGCACTGATTTCAAACCACAAGTAAAATTAAGGCTGTATTTCATTAATTGGCTATATCAGCACTTTACTTTTCTGAGCTCCAACTAAGCGTGCTTCAGAGGAGCCACTGGAATCTTTAAATGACTCATGTTGGTCTGAGTAAAGGCTGAAAACTGCATTTGTCCCGTTTATTCATCAGAGACTTACAAAAAATCCCAGGCTCAGCACGGTCAGTGCATGATTTGACTGTAGCAATGCCAAAATTTTGCTCCAGCATTTAAGTTCCAGTGTGGTTGGGTGTTCCCTCTTGATTTGTAATACTGCCCGTGTAATCATTTATTTCAAACACAGAGGATGAAAGCCGAGCTTTGTCGGGCACCTTCACACAGGTTCCTGTTTGTTAGATGTTGTTACCCACTGAAATAGTATATTGCCTGTGAAAATACTGATTAAACAAACCTGTTGGTTTTGATCTGTGTCATTATCTCAGGCCCTCTTACCGTCACTTTGGAGGCCAATAAGGAAGCCTGCGATACTCTGCAAGAGCCGGTCCTGGCAGCAGGAAGTTTGTACCAACTGTAAGGGTTAAAGTAGCTCCCATTGCATCAGCCTGGGAGGGTGGTTTAGGGGGGGGACAGTATTTTATCCATCCTCCTAGGCTCATCACTGCCTGTTTGGTACAGGTGCACTGATCTCTGCAGCATCAGTGATGCCTGCCTTGTCTGCCTCACAAGGGTTCAAGCAGGTCTTCTCATGCTTTCTCTCCTGCTGCACTTAATCTTGGCAGGAACACCCCATAAATATACCCAAACCTCACTTATTATCCTTCTTTAAATTCTCAGTGAAGTTTTCCTTCGCGATGCTAAAAGGAAAACTGAGTTCTGTAGCCCCTCTCTGCAGACACCACAGCCGTGCAGGCGGTTCATGCCACCTCATTACTCCCTCGGCTCCCTGCTGGTGTCTCCAGCTGTATTCCTCTGTAGGTTTCCACTCTGTGTATGGTCTAATTGAGGCTTAATCTGCACTCGGATGGTGTGTGGGGCAATGCAGTCCTGTTCAGTGCCAGGATTTGGGTGCTCGCATGGCATCTGTGCCTATAACGCCCTACACCCAAGACGAAAGGCAGGGCTGTCCTTGCACCAAGCTGGCCAGCCCCTGTGTCCTAAGAGGTTGCACAAGGAGGCTCAGGAAGAAGGGCGCACAGCTCTCGCACTCTGATGTGAAGGTCTGCTTGCAAATTACACCATAATTTGTATTCCTGGTGCCATGCCACCGTTGGTTTATGGACACAGTATCACTAACACAAGGCTTCAAAAAGTCAACCCCAGCCAAGCCTGGCCCTGGTTGCAGGAACATGAGATGCTTGGATGGCTTCCAGACACCCCCTGCGAGTGCTGTGGCTGGGAGGGAGGCCAGGCACGACACACCATCTGGGAGCGCCGACACGCACCTGTGCTTGGTGGGCTCACTGCAGATGCGGTCACAGCACCCCCTTGTCTCCATTGTTGCTGGGGCATGGAGAAGCCACAGGGTTTCCTTCTGCGCTGGATCAGCAGCGTTGCCTCCCACCCCTGCAGTAAATGCTTTCTTTCAAGCATGGCAATCTGCCACATCCTCAGCCTCCGTCTTTCCCATCAATGCATCTCCCCAGCACAGGGGGACATGCAGTTTATGGTCAGACCTGTTCCAAAAGGAGGTGCCTGTTGCCACCAGGCAAGTCGCAGCGGTTAGCTGCTCTGTAGCGGCATCGGAGGTGCAGGGCAGGGTGCTAGGAAGGGAGAAAGTAGAATTTGGCTACTCATCAAATGAAGTGCAGTAACAACAACAAAATTACCATCCATACAAAGATCGTTTCATGCCCCCGAAGCTGCAACCATGCTGCTGTTGTTAAAGAGAGGACATAAATGGAAGACCAACATTTATCACAGAAGGAAATTAGGTATATTCCTGAGCTATAATGGCTTATGAGGTCATCATGGCTTAAGTCATATTCTACATTTTTGTTTTTCTTGAAGAGATGCTTTATTGTAAGAGAAAACTGGCTAATGTGCAGGATTGTATGATATCATGACTGTGTGTTTTTCCTGACAGAGAAATAAAATTAACCTCTATTCCCTTAGTCCTCGCACTATAGGGTTGCTGGTGCCCCCCCCAGGATGATTAAAAAAAATTACAGGAGGGGGCTTTTTACTGCTCTAATCACCTCTCGCTTATGCTGGAAATAGCTCAGCTGGGACTACCCAGGCAGTATGCATTCATCAGGGCTGCTTTACATCAGGCCAAGAGGAGGTCAGGCTCCTCAGAAGAGCAGATAAAAGCATGGTTTACGTTTCCTTGCTGCTGTTAGTTTTTGCAGTATTCCAAGTTGGATCCTCCTCCCCGCCGCAGTTATCACCTTTTTAAATTTGGTGACTGCTAATGCTTTTATTTTCAAAAAGACAGGTCTGCTACAAACCTAAACTCCACCTGCGGCGCAGTCTGACTTTTGTGTTGTCTAAAAAAAATACAAGGCATGATGTAACCCACAACTGAAAACCAACCGCAATCGTTATGCCAATTAGCATGGTGATTATAACCCCACGTGCACACGGACACGTCATTCTTGCCAAGAGAAGTAATTGATTACATGCACAAATGAGGTGAATATTAACCACAGAGATCTTCATCACCGGTAAAACAAAACAGGGCTGCAGAGGGCCACGGTGCCACAGGGCCGGGTGAGGGGAGGCAGGGAGCTCGGCGCCTTGCGCTTTGCCCCAGCTCCATCCCTGCGCAGGTGGGAAGAAGCGCTGGAAAGCCGAGGGCCTGGCAGTGCCCGCCACGTCGCCTTTGGAAGCGCGATTTCGTGGTGTAGCGGGACTACTCTGGCAAGTCTCTCTGACCCTCATACAAGTCGCTTTCAAAACCTGACTTACTTCCTGCCTCGTTGTTCTGATACTTATTAGGGTGTCACTGAGGCCAGGGGCACAAACACTCCCTGATTCCTGATCACATATCAGGACCATTTTACAGCCATTTTTGCTGTCTTCTTTTTGTGCAGATCTTTTTGTGTTTGTTTGTGGGTTTGTTTTTCTTTTTAAATTACTGTGCTGTTAAAGTAAAAATAATAGGGGCAGGATGCCTCGTGAGAAAGCCTTGTCCTGCCAATAGTCTGTCAGGCAGATGTTCCCGTTCCCTGCCTGCACGAGTGCCGTAGCAGTTGGGAGTGAGCAGACCTCTGCAAGGTTAAGGGCAGGAACAGGCAGCAGCTGCCTTCTCAGAGGCAAGTGAGGACCAACAAAACAACAACCAAGCAAACTTCCAAACATAAAACACATCTAATTACTTTGTAGTCATAGTCTCTTGTTAAGCCATCAAGCACGCTAAATATAATCCACATGAAATTTTACTGGGGAGCTACGGGGACAGTGAGGAAGGCAATGAAAAAGGCTTCCTGCTGCAGATTTCAGAGGGCAGCACTGCCCACATTTTTCTTTTAAATAGAGATAAAAGAAGGATTTCCTACAGGCAAAAAAAATCATGCCCCCCCTGAGGAGCGGATAAACTCAACAGCAGTGCTCACATCCTGAGAGGTGGCTGGAAAGACTCGCTTTGGAGAAGGGCTCTTCGGCTTTGACCAGTTATCTGCTCCAACCTGACACATTAAAAGTTGTCCCATTTTGTCCCAAGTCAAAGCTTGTGTTATCCCAGAATTTGAAGCTCTTCCAAGCCATATTTACTATCAGACAGAGGTTAAACAAAGAAACTAAAGCCCAGGGAGAGCCTGGCAATCTGTGCAGAGGCAGCAGCAGTCTATCTTCCAGAAGAAATCCCGTGCCAGCCACGCCATGTCATCCCTGCTCATGCTACTAAAAACCATCCTATCTCCATCCCATCTGTTCACGTGATGCCCTGACATGCAGCTGCTTACACCAGCCACCACAGACCTGACCATCAGCTTCTGACACACAAAAAGTGATTGCATATAAATTTTTGTTGATGTCCATGCCTTCAAAGTTAGAAACTCCATGGGAATCTTTCCTTTCCAGCTTCCGGATCCCCAAGTAGTTTCTCAGTGAGGTTCAAACCACAGACCCATCAGCAATTGTCATGGAAGGTGAAGTTTATAAGTAAGGGAGGGGGCTTTATTTTAGAAGAGGAATTTAAAAACACTTCTATCTGAACACCTGCCCAAGCCCTCTGTGTTTGTTGGTGGAACTGCCCTTGTTGTGTTTCACACCACAATTCCCTGTCTTGCATGCTGGGCTGCATTTTCTCACTTTTATAGGTGTTTATGGTAGGATATGCGCTTTGCTTAGATGTGGAACGGCATAATACACCTCACATGATATTCCAGTCCAAACTTCATACAGTCAACTGGCTTTATGTGACCTTTAGACATAATGCCATAAATTACAGTGCTCTTCCTGCATCACTGGGGGGAAAATAAAGAAAAAGCCACAACAAAAAAAAGCGGTAGTGAAATGGTACAGTGGTACAAATGCTAAAGGCCGGCACTCAAGGCCAACCATCTTTGCAACGAAAGAGCTTGTCTTGTTCAAGACTTAATAAAATATTCATGTTTTGTTCTGAGGAAAGACAGACCCATAAGGCTTGAACACTTCAAAGGGTTTCCACCAGGAAGCGCAGCTCCGTGGGAATGTAATGTGAGCTATCAGCTCCGTGAGGGCCACATTGTGGAACGCAGGATCTCAGTCATGTCCATGTTTGTACATGCCTCTACGGCAACTGTATATCACATCTTCAACCCCAAGGTATCGAGTACAAATTCAGAGCCTCGGTGCACTCACACCGCCATCTTGACATGGGCACACATCCTTAACCTAAAAAAAGAGAGAATATTGGACTGAAAGGATGTTCTTCTCATGCTTGTGCTTAGTACAGAGGCTTTCCATCCAGAGATCTTTCATCAGAGAGCATTATCGTCTCCCCTAAAAAAAGACGTAGTAGTATCCAAATCCATCCAAACTTTGCTAAACCCCAGGATTAGAGTGTGATTTGTGTGGAAGTGACAAATCTCAGAAGCATGCCAGGATCTAATAGGAACAACTAGAATCAGTCAGCTAAACACGTTCTGCTGGGCCCTTGGCAAACCATTCTCTGCCCTAATGCACAGAGAGAAGTAGATTAGAGAATCAAAAGGGGTGTTTTACAGTCTCAGAAGCTGGAGCTGGTTATAAGTCTATTATCATAACAAAAAGGAATGTACCAGGGCAGGAGAGCTGCCAAGGGGAGCTCTGGTAATTGCAGTCGCAGGAAGAGCAAACAGAGCTGCTGCAGGGGCTGGCGGGGAGTGAGCACAGCGAAAGCCGGCAAGGGCTTCCAAGGGCTTTGGGGGAGATGGAAAACTCTTATCCTTTCTGGTTTGATCCTGTGCAGTTGTGCAGGACAAAAGAGCTCACTCAGCACTGACCAGAGGAAAGAGTCCTGTGTTTCCAAAGGACAGGCTGTTTGGGCAGGGGATGAGGAGTAAAGCAGGTGTCTGAATCTACATCTAGCAGCCACCAGTGGAGCAGCACATTGATGGATCTGTCAAAGAGCATTTTCCTATCACGGTTGGCTCACAACAGAGAAGTAAAAGCCCGTGTACTCCTCCTGATCCGCAGCTATGCGTCCCCACTCATCCACACCTCCACCAGAGGTCCACCGGACCCTCTCAAGCCAAGGGCTGAGCCAGGTGACTGCAGGATGGTGAGGGAGAGAGCACCCCTCTGTTTGGAAGAGCAGCAGATTTTTTGATTAATTTAATAGGGAGAAAGAGCAAAGTGAAAAAGGGTTCATCTGGAAGGGGAGGACAAATTTATTTGAACAGAACCAGAAAGGAAGCTGAAGAGCAGGAGAGCAGGGGAAAACGCATTGCTCCCAGGCAGATTCCCACACTTCTGAGACGATTGTCTGGGGCTGACCAGCAGCTAGTTGTGCTCTACCTGCAATGAATTGTTTCATTTATTTCTGGACAAAGAAAATGGTTTGTTCAACCAAATGTATTTTTGTTTTCCAGTGGGAAAAGCTACTCCTGAAAGCCTGTTTTCCTTTATAAAGAAAGGAAAGGAAAGGAAAGGAAAGGAAAGGAAAGGAAAGGAAAGGAAAGGAAAGGAAAGGAAAGGAAAGGAAAGGAAAGGAAAGGAAAGGAAAGGAAANGAAAAGAAAAGAAAAGAAAAGAAAAGAAAAGAAAAGAAAAGAAAAGAAAAGAAAAGAAAAGAAAAGAAAAGAAAAGAAAAGAAAAGAAAAGAAAAGAAAAGAAAAGAAAAGAAAAGAAAAGAAAAGAAAAGAAAAGAAAAGAAAAGAAAAGAAAAGAAAAGAAAAGAAAAGAAAAGAAAAGAAAAGAAAAGAAAAGAAAAGAAAAGAAAAGAAAAGAAAAGAAAAGAAAAGAAAAGAAAAGAAAAGAAAAGAAAAGAAAAGAAAAGAAAAGAAAAGAAAAGAAAAGAAAAGAAAAGAAAAGAAAAGGAAAAAATAAATCACACTTTCAGAAATCCTCTCTCCCTACTCAGGATTAGTTGTTTGGATAGAAGTATTTGTCAAACATGACCTGCATTTACCAAGTGTTTTATCCTACCTATAAGTGAATATTTTTGGAGGGTTTATGACTGAAGGACAGAAACAATGGCCAAGTTCAACTTCTCATCAGGCTTGCATAAGATCTGAGTACAGCCATCCCTCACGACAGCACAAGCCCAGGGACCTGTGCTTCTTGCTGCTCTAGGCCATAACTTCAAGTTCTCAGCAGCTAAGGAAGCCAGGGGCGCTTTGCAGCACCTCCGTGCAAGTGTGCACCCTGTCCAGGGCCCAGGCACAGCACCCACAGAGTCAGCAGTGATGCCTGAGCAGAAGCTAAACTATACGCCCCCAGGACACATGCTGTGCTTGCATAGCATGTAGCATACATTTGGGTGTCTGCAGCAGGAATGGCGGAAAAAACAAGAGAGAAGGCAGCCGGCAAGCACTTGTCCTGACCAAAAGACAAGGGAGAAGTTTAGAGGTCAAGAACTGCTTGAGAAGTTGTGATCAAAAGGGATGTCCCTTGCTGTTAGCTTCCACCGGAGGTGAGGGTGGCAGGATTGTGGTAAACAGCAATGGTTCGACACCTGACTCCATCGCCTGTTTTCTCCAAGCGCAAACCACGCACGTGGAGAGCCTTTGGCCGCCCGTCTGGGTCACACTGGAATAACAATGCAATTGGAATGGACGTCTCGTGATGTTATTTATTGGGCTAAACATGCCAGGTAGTGCAAAGCTGCTTACACACTCAGGTCAGTTGTGTTGTTATTGCAGCTTGTACCACTCAAACAACTCCCCGTGCACCACTTCAAAAGTTACCTGGCCCTGCCACATGACCTCCGAGCCAGGGAGCTGAGGTTTTTAACAATATCTTTTTCCCTCTGTTTCACAGGTCAGTGCTCGTTATAAACTGCCAGTGTTCTACCAAAAGATTTATTGTTAAAGGCAGCATAGAAAACATGCAAAACTAACAACAAGCACATTGCTTATGTTTAGGAGGCTCTCTCCATGCGATGTAGGTGCAAAAAAATTTCTCTGCTTTAAAAACACAGATTTTGTCTGCGCAGGATCATGGTCCCACAATTCCTTGCAGCATTTCAATGGCACTTACATAGAAAATAGTTTGTTCACTTGCACAACAGGCAAGACCAGGAGGCTAACTGCACTGATTCCAGGCACTATTTTGCCAGTGCAAACTTGTGAACTGTTAGCAGCCAAATACTCTGAAGATTTATTCAAGCCAGAGAACTACTACCTACCAGTTCAGGTCATATTTCTTCTCCTGTTCCTCTTTAAATTATGAGCTTCCACAGGGCCAAGTTGCTTGCATGTTTATTTTCTTTAACAGAGCAAGCCTGCAGCTGGCAATAACTTTTTGGGTTGTCTGGCTGTGAACTTCACGTTCCAGCTCCTTTTGTGTTGCCCACTGTTGTTTCCAGTTGATGTCAGACAAAACCCCAAACTGTGTTTCTCCCATCTCTTAAACCAGGACTTTTCTTATGCAAACCTCTACCAGTACAAACAATGCAGCAATAACAGTAGGAAAAAAGAAGCAGAAAAAAAAGGAGTGTGGCTATAAATACTTTTATTGCTGGCATAGATGATTTACTGCCCACTTAGTTAATCCCTATAAAATAGCACAGCTGAACGCCTTTAAGTTGCATGCATACAGATGACTAATTAAATACACAGTTAAATGGCTTGACCTGGCACAATTCTGACCATCAAAATCATTAAAGAAATAAAGCTTGTAGTTGCCTCAAGGCAAAGTCTTCCAATGAATAACTTTGGTGTGGCAAATGGCTTGGGGCACTTTGGGACAAACAGGGTATTCTCACAAGCTGGCACCTTGGGAACAGGCTACCTGACCCCACCTCCCAGCCCACAACCCTGCTTCTTACTTGGTGCTGTGGAGACCAGAGTAGCCAGACGCAGCTGACACTGGGACCGGGGCAAAAGTTAAAAGATATCAGCCAGAAGTACAATTCCTATTTTGACAAAGCTTCGGCTGAATTCAAGCCTATTGGTACAATACCTGGGTGCGAATGCAGAAGGGGATCAGCCACCACCACAAATGCACTTCGCTTTGCTCCCATCCCCCAGCGCTTGGTGCTCCCAGCAGGAGCTCAGGGCCAGGTCACAGGCATGATGTGACCACAGCTGGCTGTGCAGGACCCCCCACCAGCACCCAACACCACCTTGGCAGGCTAAGCCATGGGTCTTCATTGACTGAAATTTCAGTCCGGCTTTGGGCTGTTTGAACTACATTCTGGTGACAAGAAGGAGAGTTTCATTAAAGGAGCATCCTTGAGAGGATGTCAGTCTGTGCTTTCATTAGAAAGTTTTCTCTGCAGTTTCCACCCTGAAGAGTCTGCTGCTCACCCTCATGTTCACTGCTGCTGCGTTCACGTGCTGTAGGCTGAAGTAGACATCATGTCGTCGCTAAATGCAGCCTAGCCTCAGAAATTACTGTACTTCCACTTACTGAAACAGATCTAATTCTTCAACAGAAGTACTATTTCAACAGAAGCAATTAAAAGCTCTGCCACTGTGGCAAGGTACCTGCTTCTACCAAAACTTCATTTAGCTTATCATTCTGCTTGACTTTCTGGAGCAATTTTTAAACAGGCAGGTTTTTTTGTTCTGCTAAGAACATTTCTCTTTGAGAAACAGCAGTATTAATTAGAAATGTTCTCATGTCATACCATTTGTAAAACTGAGCTATCATGAAATTTGTGACTTTTTTCCAGAGAACAGCAAGGTGAAGCTCTCTCATTTTCACCCACTAATTACTAGGGGAAAAGAAGTATGACAGATGTAAAAACATTACTGAACTTATAAACAAGATAGCAAACTATGCCATGTCTGTGAGGGTAATAGTGGCATTAATATCCACTAGCCAAGTATCTTAACAAAGCTATCGTAGCTGCAGCCTATATAGAGCATGGGCACCCAGGAGAGAACAAAGGAAGTCTGATTTATATTACTGAATTCAGCGTGAAGTGTTGTTCTGATTCTGTATGAAATTCACTCTTTTTGTAAATAATTACACCAATAAATGAGGCATTGGCTGGAGGTTTGACTGACAGCAGCTTGCTGGGTTTCCTCTGTAAACAGAAGACATGGGGAAATATGAACATATGTTTACTTGCACACAGTCCTATTTATTTACCTGCCTGCAAGGGTTAGGTTGTGAAGCCATGGGTAGACAGGCAGCCCACCACCACCCATCCCGTGTATCAGCTGCTGATGAAGACGGACAGTGTGGACATGCCCCTGGTACTGCTCCACTGCAAGCAATGGCAGTGACTGGTTTTCATGGGGATTTGGAAGATACAACCTCGCAACACACTTCTGAGATCAGAACTTCTGTAAATGTTGATAATTGGTGAAATTACGTGCTAAGCCACCACCAGCAAACATTTTCCTCTGCTTTCCCATCTCAGGATAAGCTGACTATTTCTCTTCAGTGGCAAGGTATTGACTCTAGCCATCCCAATGACTGGGCCACGTGTGGCCATAAGGGCCAGGAGCGCGAGGAGCCTCTCTGACACGTTTTACAGTGACGTGTCAGGTAAGGACAGCCCACAGCAGCGGTTTCTCTACACATGGCCAGAGCAACGGCAGCTGCAGCTGCAGTCACCTGAAGCCAAGAGCACTGGGTCTATTACAGACTGCATGCAGCATTTTGAGCTACATCCTGAAGTGAGCTGACATCCACTATAAAGTATGTGGAGCCTTTATACTTTTATGGGCCTGCTGTTTTTACAAGCATCTGCTTACTCCTTTCAACAGAAAACTCCGTCCTTGATGTTCTGGGCACTGCACAGCCAAAACATTTATCCCTGCCAGCTTTACCACTGGTCTGATAGCTCCAGAGACTTTTTACCAAATGTGCTTAGTCTTTTCTCAGAAACATAATTAAAGGTACTTCAAAGAAAATATTTACCTCTGAAATAGCCTGAGCTAATGCGAATAACAGAAAAGCTGAGAATGAGGAAGGGGAAAAAAAGCTTTCACCAATCTCACATGAGGCCACAGACTCACCAGAAGATTACCTTGGAGCTGACATTGATCTTCTCCCAGGTCAATGACCAATCCTCAGTTTATCGGCACAAATTAAGGACCCAATGAGAGACTTTCCCTGGGCACAAGAGGGCCCTGGAGCAGAGCTGAGGAAGACCCCAGTGTCTGCAGGTAGAAACTGTCCTCTGGAGCTTCCTAAATGAGACAATGGTATTACTGACTTGCCAGGAAACGGGAGCAATATCTCATTGGTTCTATGGCCAACACAGCTATATATCACTTCTCAGTGGCATGCCCTGCTAAAGACCAGAGGCATCTGTGTGCAAAACCCTGTGATTCGCTGGTTTGGTATCCATCCATCCTTTCACCAGAATGGTTGAAAATACATACATAAATGAATCATATTCATGGGGACGTTCACAAGCTATTGACGGAAAGCAGTCAGTAAATGTTTGCAGGAGCGTTTGCACCAGAAGTGGCCTTCTGTTCAATGTCTGAATTGTAAATTAATGGAATGTTTATGAATATTAGCTGCTAATTCACGAATGTAAACAGACTATATGTGATGCTCATCAGCTGATCAGGAAGCTGACACAGTGCCACGCTGCTGAAATGGGGAGAAATTAATATCAAGTATTCATACTTACCTTTCGTTGGAGGCTCTTCCTGGTTGTGTCTGTTTGCATGGATGGCGTAGAGAAGGTGAAACATACACAGCCACACAAAAACCTGACTTCTCTGGAGATAACTTGCAAACAGAAATTAGACTGCATTTTTTAAATAAGTTGTGTCTAGTTCAACTGTGAATAGTTGCCTGACTAATAATAGCTGGCCAACAGCGATCAAATAGCAAGTATCATATTCAGTCATTAATCCAGTCTAAAAATAACACCCTTAAAAACTTTTGGGAGTAAACTGCAATATATTCAAAGGAATTACAACTGCCTCCTGGACAATCTGGGAATAGACAATGAGACAAAACGTGATGAATAAATTATTCACTGTGAATTGTCCCCTTGACTCTAACTTTGACAAGATGTTTTTTAGGGAAATCCCTTTTTAAATAGATAATGTAGAGCTACATATCAGAAAAAAAAGGGATCTGTTAAGAGCCTTCTTTTAACAATGAAAAGCCCTGATTTTCTGCAGAGGCAAAGTTTATTTAATGACTATTTCAAGGAATGAGGGGGAGAAGGCAGTACTGAAAAAAACAGCAGTGTTTTGTTTCACTGCATGTTTTCACACCTTTTAATCTCTCCCTTTTCCCTTCTCACTCACCCACAGTGAGACCCCGGTATTACTGGTTCCAGATTTGTGATAGTTCCAAGTCACAATTTCTGTTTGATGCTTTTGGGTTTTTTCGTGCTCGCATAATTTTGCTGATTGCCCTCTCTGGTAATTGCTTTGGGCTTTTTCCAGAGTATTTATATATTCCAAGTTTTTTCCTACCAGTTAAATTTTACTTTGGTTTCACAAGCAGAATCACGAAGAACAAGAAATGCCACAATTTATTGCCAGTATATTTTAAAATTATTGCTATAGCGTTTTAATTCCGCTTCAAAATTCAGAATTTATATGTGCATCAGGTTGAATACAGATTGGGAAATATAGCACAGTAAAGAGCTGACATGGATTCGTGCCTCACTGAGAAGTCTTCTTATAGCTACGTATGCTTTTATGCCACTCAGAAGGCTCTGGGGCTCCATGCGAGGGAGGCTGCAGCAGAGGAAGAACCACTACCGCAAGCAGGGAGCAAGGGCATGGCATTTGTCGTGCTTGCCGACGGAGTGAAAGGCATCTCACGCACCTGCTTTACAGCCGTGGCATGCCACAAGCTAGCATTGACATGGTCTGACTTGCGGCATACCGCAGGGCGAGGGAAGGCATGTGAGACGCCGCGTCCCCGGCCACACGCATGCCACCGGACGGGGCCCTGAGCTCCTCATTTTCCCAGCGCTGCCAGCTGCTGACAAGAAGCAGGGTCTGATGGAAAGTTCAAGGGAGGTGTTTTGTGATCTTTCACCTACTTGTCAGCTATAACTTTAAGAGAAGGAAAGCAGAAGACTCTTAATCTAGACCATAAAATAATATTCCACATTATTAATATGAGATGTGCTACTGAGGATGCTATTTCAGCTTAGTATTTTATGGTGGTAGTGCAGCCTTTGTTGGGTGAGCAGTGTGGCTGGTGAACAGCCCCACAAAAGTCATGTTAACTATACAGGATTTGCTGTAGTCAGGCACAAGATGAAGCAGCCCGGTATACTCAGACCCCAGGCCCCCACATGTTCAGAGGAGATGCAGAAAAGTCTGCTGCAGGAGCGAATCATGGGAAAAGACCACTTCTTCATAAAGATGTTGCCAGCTGCAGGAGGAAGGTAGCAGCAGAAACACTCTTCCAGTTGAACTTCTGGTGCCACTCCCACAGGAGCACCAGCTCACCTGCCTGCATCTCCTAAAGGACAGCAAGCAGCTCATCCTCTGCCATGCTTATGTGTAGGGCAAAAGCGATGTAAGAATTACATTGATAAGACCTTTGTAAATGCCAAGCATTGCCTGATCTCATTGCTTCATCTTCAACAGGGAGAATGCTGTTCCTGACAGGGTCCAGTCTGGTGCCTGGCAGCAGGAGCTGCATCCTCTGATGGAGATGCATCCAAAGCAGGTGTCAGAAGTGTCATGACACTCATCTGACTTCATCTCTGCCTTTGCCTGTCTAACTTTGATTTCTTGGGGTGCGTCAGAGCTCAGTAGACCCAGAACTGGAGGAGAAGAAAAAAAAGAAAAGGTGCTCTTTGCCTTGAAAAGCCACCCTGCCTGAAGAATGAGAAGGGATGCGGAGGCAGGTACTGGGAGTTACACATGCCTCACTGGAGGGATGGAAGGGCTCTCTCTGTGTATTACTGACTGGAGAGTGGGGATTTGCCACTTCTAAACTGGAGACCTCAGTACATGGTAGGTTTTAATACCTCTGGTTTCCTCTTTACTGCACTACCGAGCTCGCTGGAGCAACCACTGGTGAACTGCGCTGGCCCAGGCTTCCCTGAGCAGCACTGCGTTGAGTGCCCAACAATTTTTTGTTAACTCTAGTACTCAGCTAATGCTTGTTTCCACCTCTGCTACACAGGGACTCTTCTTGCACCTAGTAGGACACATCATTTCATTAATCAGGGAAGAGCAGGTTGGGTTTGGTACCCTGCTTGTGACTGTGCCGTGAGAAGCTAAGGGAGGCAAAGAACGAACTTCTACTCCTCTTACAACAACTGTGATCATTTCGTCTTCTGTTCCAGAGCCACAGCTTTTCCCACATGCTGGCGACAGTAGGATCTCACACTGGGTTTTCAATGCCACTTGGTTGCGAGAGCTTGCTATTCTGGTGTCTCAGCTAAATCCTCACCCAAGACAAGCCTGCCGATCCTCCCTCTGAATAATGCAGCTAAATGGGGAGCCGTTTTTAATGCAGAGATAGCTATGACGACTGTGATGTGGGAGGAAGCAGTTACATATGTTTATTTTCCTAAATAGACCAAAAGGACAAGCTGTTCAAGCCAATGCTGCTCTGATCTATAAAGAAAGCAATTATACCCAAATCTCCTTTGGCACTGACAGAACAGGATCGTTTACAATCTTTCATCTTCTCACTCTGAGTTACCTGAGGAGATACCAGATGGGTGACCACAGTCACCACGCTGCTTCACCCCTGGCAGCGCTGCCAGGTGCCTCCGGCACACATTTTGTCTACCAATGTGAACACACTGGTATATACTGGAAATCCAAGTCCTGACCCTTGTTGCATACAAACAGCCCGCAAACAAAATTCAAAGCACCTGGGAATCCGAGAAGCAGGGTCAGCGGGATGCTGCGCAGTGGAAGCTGATGCCGTTCGGCACGTGAGAAGTTGGCTGCATGGCACCACTCCAGCTTAATTTAGTGCCTCTGCTGTCTTTTCCACCTCACTCTGACTGGAACAGGCTGGCTCTGGCCCCAGCTACTGGCACTCACCTCGCCCTGCAGCCCCTGCGGCTCCCCCTCAGCCCCAGCCATGCCAACAGCAGGACCAGCAGTCGCTTGTCAGCTAACACCTCCTGTGCTCAGGACCTTCTCAAAGCAAGGACAAGGCTCCTCTCTCCCTTCCCTTCCACAGTAGTATGCACTTTTCATGAAATCTAATTATTATTATTTTTTAACGCCCAGTGACTTGCCTGCAAGCCCATTGCTACTACACAGACATTGTCTGGCTTCACTGTGTTTCGTAGCCATATTTTTCTGGATCACATTTTCTTAACCCAGAAGCAATACCTCAATGTTACTACTTGAAATACAGCAAAACTTGGTGCCTCAGCTGTTCGCAGCATCTGATGAGCAAGAGAAAGAAAGCAAGCAGAGGGATTTCACTTGAAAAGACTACTGCTAAAAACTAGGTCTTTTATATTCACCTCATCTCTCTGGAGCAGCCAGTATCACTTGTCACACTGTCACCATCAGCCCAGATAACCTGTATGTCAGTGGCTACAGTGGGTCACTACAGAGGGGACCCCTGGGCATCCCACAGTCACCTTGTGGGACTGATGGCCTCCCTGCAACATCTCCATCCCCATGCTCTGGCTAAAAATAACATTCTTGAAAATAGGGGAGCCCCAAGGTCAGAGTTTTGGCTGCTGGGTGGCTTCCCAGAGCCCCAGGCAGCGTGCTTACACTCCCGGGATCAGTTGGAAGGAAAAGGAGATGGAGTGTCGTTTTTCCCCCTCGATGTGGGATCTCCTGGGATGAGAAAGCAACACTGTATGTGGAAATCAGTGTCCTCTCACTCTCCTCACCCTTCCACAGGTCATGCTGTGTCCCAGGAAAAAGCTGAGACAAGGAGTCTCATGGGTATTAAAAAATAAATAAAACAAAGACAAGATTAAAATAACAAAATAACATACTTAGACTCTTCATCTCCTTCCTCTCCTCCCCTCCCACATATTACTCCTCTATTAGGTTTTCCAATAAAATCAGATGATTTTTGTCCCCTGCAGCCCAGATCTCCAGACACAACACTCAGTGTTTCTGATGATCTCATAGCAGTCTCCAGAGAAAACAATAATTGCCACAGAATTCACCAATTTTTGCTAGAGTCATTCCCTTGTAATTCAGCATCTGGAGAATCAAACCATGGCTCTGAAGCAGCACAAGGACCACAAAGATGCCCTCCTTGCCACTTTGTCTTCCAGGGATGCAGGCCTGTCACTGAAAGGGCAGGGCTCTCTGTCTCTCCATCCCTGTTTATAGCATCCCGTCCCTCCTGGTCCTGTCAAGTCGCAAGCAGGGCGTGCAAAGCTCTTAATATTTTAATGATATAGAACCAAGTCAGGGACCTGCCACCTTTGACCTTTGCAGGAATGCTGGTATGAATCCAGGAGGCTTCATACCAGGAGGTATGAATCCAGGCTAGGCATGCATATCCTTCCTGACTGTCAGTCCATGAAAAAAATTAGATCTTCAGAAAGGGTAAAGAACTTTAAAGAAAGCTCTGCTCAATGTATATCAGCTTCCAAAGGCTTTATTTTCTGAGACAAGAGAGTAATATGTTGATATGCTTTAAACTGCATCAATTTAGTTACCATTTTCACTAATTAGTAAAATAAATTTTATGTGCCCCAAGATGTGCATTATTCAATCAACATCAGATAAGGCTGTTAGAGAAACTCTTCCAGCTCACTGACACATTAACTGTAGCTTTTCAGACTGCAACAATTAGAATTGAAATTTTTTTCAAAATTAGAAGTTTTTTCAAAATTGAAATTTCTGAGAGCCTGGCTTGTCTGATATTCACTAGAATAGGAGGAATCTTGGGTTAGATCTGTAGTGTTTCTGTCTCATCCTTCTTCAGCCACAGGCAGTAAAGGGCTGGACAAAGGAAGACATACCGATCACAGAGAAATGACTGGGGAGCTACACGGGGGGAATCAGCCAACTCTCTAAGTATGTTACAGCTTAGATAGAGGTACTGCACAAACCAGTGTTTTGGTTCACTGGCCAAGAGAAGAAATTACATCTGGCTTGACCCAGTAGTATTTATATTTTTTTCCCACAGAAATTACATTTAAAAGCTTAATTTCTCCTGGACAAAGCAATGACTTTGATATTGAGCATGTTGACGTTTTTGTGGTTTACTTGGACTTTTACAAGTCAACAGGAAGTGGAAATCAGTGTTTCTGTCCCACGGGAGGCGGTTGGCAGTGCACCGTCCTCGGCTCCAGCCGGCTCTGCCCTGCTGTGACACACAAGCCCTGCCACACTTCCTCACGGAAGGCCCATGCACTTCTCCCCACAAAACAGAGCTAATTTTCATTCGCTTTCCCAGGTGAACTTGGTGTTTTCATCAGCTCAAGTATACTGCTTTTTATGGCTGGGCAAGGATTTTGCATTAAGCATATGCTAGTGACATGGCAGGGAGTTGAGCTGGACAAGGGCCTTCACCCAGGAGGGGCAGCTTTATATTCATGAACATAAAGCAGAAGAAAATAGAGACTGAACACTGGAAAAAAATACTCAGTCAACACTCTGGCAAGCCCGGTCCCTTGGGTCAAATAAGCAGGGGTTACAACACACTCTGCACAGCACAGGGAACGGTTAGCATTAGCAGAGGATGGGATACAGTGTGTAGATGTTTGACACGTCACATCTCTGTGATGCTGTGAAACACTTCTCTGGAATAGTTTAATAAGCGAGAATTCATACTGCACTTTCCCATGAAAATGCAAGAGCATTGTCCTTGCTAAAATTGTCTGGAAGAGAAATGTTCCCTCTGAACAAACCACAGAAGACAGCAAAAGCTGAAACTTTAGCCACAACATTGTGGAAGTAGAAAAGTTAAATAACTTTTTTTAGGTTTTTTGCCCTGTGTCAAAGATGTATGAGGCTGTTCCTCAAAATAGCTTGCCTGTGCGCCTTGTAACACATGCTGGAATTTCCCTTCTCCTCCTCCACACCCATTTCACCTCTAAATTCAAACACTGATGAGCGCAATGTGTACAAGACCGTGATATTATAGTAATACTTTTGATAATTCTGTTGTGTAGTTAAAAAGATCTATGTTCAAAAAAATACTTAAATGAATGTGGTAGATTTGCAAATCACCTTGTGATGTGTTGCTCTCTTCATGTTATAGCATTTACAGGTTTTTTTAGACAAACATTTTTCCCAATGGGTACAACAACGTAAAGTCATGCTGCCGCAGCACCACTCATTCATTTTAGTACTTCAAGGAACCTTTTAAAAATCCTACATCCCGTTACTCAGACATTAGTTTGTTTCTTCAGTCCCCTTGCGAACTGAAGCCAGAGAGCTGCAAACACCCCTGCCAGAAAATGAGGATGTCTCTTTGACTATAAGCACCTAGCAACCCCTCTGTCTTACAGCTTTTCACTTCAACATTATCTCTCTTTATAACCATTTGTGTTTTGTTAAGGAATCCTGAATTTCTCAGAAACTAGAACATATAATACAGTGTTAGCCAGGTTTGTTGTACAGTGGCAAACATATTTGTTCTCCTCCCCTGTCTTTGCCTGAGGTCTTGCCCTATTCATTCTTACAGTCATGAACTTTTAGGGTTTTCTTTGTCCAGACACATTTTTACCTGATTGTTACTTCATAAATTGTTCCAGGCTTGTCTGCCATTCGCAGTCCCTGTCTCAAAAAAAAGTTTTTTCCCTGTAGCTGGTGCCTTGCATAGCAGTTGCTGTATCCTTAATCACACAACTATTATTAAAGTAGTCCTAAGGTTTAGTTGCTCTCACAGGCCTATCTATATCTATAAATGACTATTGGGTTTTGATAGACAGAGTTCATACATGTTTTCCCTTAAATGTCACTGCCATCCGCACTTTGGCTGTCCAGGTACATGGAATATTTTTCTTTTCTTTCTTATAAATGTCACTGCCTCTTTTGATGAAGTTGTTCTTGCTCACCGCTGGTGTGGCAGCAGACCCAGGCACTTTGCTTTGCTCCCAGCTTCAGTCCAGCCCTGCCCCGGAGAGGGTCACCAAGCCCCCAGCAGGGACAAACTTCAAGGATACAGCTAGCAACATCAACCACCGAATTCAGGTTGCCATCATGGCCCACCCTTCAAGCCGTGCTGTGCACTTAAGAGATAAGGGCTAAGTAGTCATTGTACTCCCCAAGCATTAGTCTCTCTGCTTGGAGGATTTGCAGTAAAGCTACCACTTATTGCCGATATTGATTGACTGTTTTGATACTGATACCCACTTAAGATCAGCTGCTGTGTTCGCATAAGCTGTCACAAGGCACCAGGAAGAAATGTCACTCTCCATCAACCTGGGCTGGCTGGTAATCAGTAAACTAAATGTGGAAAGTTGGGTGTCCTGACTACTCAGCCCACATGCTGCCAGGTCCTCAAAATAGCATCTAAATGTGCTGGATGTGTAAAAATACACCATTTCACTTGGGTATTTGACGGGGCAAGAGGACTTCTGCCAATTAATTTAGGCACTTCTTAGAAAAATCCCATGCAACTTTTAAATTGAAATTGAGAAGGAGTAAAGGGGAAGAGTCAGAGCCCCAGGGCTCTGAAACCTGCCACGCACTTCCCTGCTCTAAGGCCGACAGTCACGCCTGAAGTCTTTCCTACATCTTGCATTGATATAAACACCAAAGATACAACTTGCTGTACCATTTCTCCCTGATCCTTCTTTCCTGAAATAGCTGCTCAAGTACAGGATATTATCTGAATGTCATGCTCACTGTGAAAAAAAACAAACCAAACATTCTTTTGCATGAATCCAGAGGACAAAAATCCTTCAGTTTAGCAAGACATTGGCCAGCTTTACTGAATTGCTGCGGCTGCCAGAAAATGGTGCCTAGTTCAGCTGCCTGAACTTCTACTTCCTTTCAAAGCTAGTTCAGGAGAGTGTGGGGTAACCAAGGAACCCCAGATCATGAGACAAATATCCTGAGGAGGTAAATGCAAAAGACAAGCACCAACCTTGACTTTCTCAGTTTAACAGAGGGTTTAATTGGAACATGCAGATCAGAGCTGAATTTACAGGCTAACTGCCTGGCATAGAGGGCTTCATGGATTCACAGCTATCATTGTTCAGCTTCCGAAAAAAAATAATAATATTTTTGCGATGTTGTTGGAGCAAGATTTCCAAAAGTATTCCGTCATTGACTCAACATCCCATTGGCTTTGAATTCATGCAGTGAGGCAAAGAAGGCCAAGGGTTTGTTGGGTGGTCTTTTTTTTTAAATCCCAAACCCCAACAAACCCTATTGACCAATATCTAAACCTTTATTTCTAAAAAGGCAGTACTGGGAAACTTTTTACAACTTCTAATGAGATTTCTTTCATCTCCCTGTAGTAACTGGAGGGAGATTGATTTTAAGCTACCTTTGGTGAGGTTGCGTTTTTACAAGAGTATCTTCTTTAATATGAATAGTCATATTCACAGAGAGAGAACGTTTTCATTATGGTTACTGGACTTCCAGATGTTTCCTCTTAGTAAAAATAGGGGCCAGTGAGGAGATCAAGTGGATGAAGCACTCCAGCTAAAGCTCTTTTAAGACACTTTTCAGTGTATCTGGATCACACTATTTCATACATTAGTCAGAATATTTCTCTCCACTCTAAATAAGTATAGTCTTAGTACGAAAATAAACACTAACGTTCCCATGTAGGTCTGTTGACATATACAAGTGAAACCAGGATGTGCGTTAGATTAAGTTATCTGAGTTTCAAAACCTTCCACTCCAAGTCTGTCAGATACTTTGCTGTATGTGTCTTATTTTCCTTAATGATCCACTCACCTACAGTTCTTGTGCTTTTAGACTACTGTTTGCAGGGTTTTGAAAGCCATCCCTTATAATACATCTGGTTTTCTTGAAGATATTTCATCCTGGTATCTTCAGTGTTAGCAGCCACCTAGACATCAAAGGTTTGTATTTGGCACAAGCAACTGTACAACCAAATGAGTTGCTTAGAAATTCGCAATAATAACAGGCAACTGTATTAAAATTGTGGTTGGATCCAAAGTTTGTGAAAAGTTTAAGAGCAAAAAATGCTGTATAAAAGAGCATTGCCATAGCACTTAACTGGGAATGTAAACACAGCTTACGTGAAAGCTTTGAAAGTAGCTGACGTGGTCCCACATTTACATAGCTGTGGGCTATTAAAACCTTCTCCCAGTAAAAACCAAAATAAAATTCCTAGCACCGTGGTCCTAAAAGAGCTTTTGTATTATTATTATTATCATAGTTTAGAATGAATGTGAGTCTTAAATCCCCTGGTACAATACACTTTCATGACCTTCCCTGGCACTGCCAATTATCTGAGCTCACAAATTTTGCAGCGTACGCATGGGAAGACTGTAAGTTTGGACCTCTGCTGCCTTTGTAAAAATGAGTGGTTTTAAGTTTGGAGACTTTATTACACACTGCACAGAAAAAGCACGTGCATTTCATACTAGCATCAACAGAAAAACTGTGCATCCTGTTGTACACAGAGACCTTCAGGAATGTATAATTCAACCTGCTGCTCTCTTTGAGCTGCATTAAATTCGGACTTAGTCGTGTCTCCTTCAATGCACTGTACATCTCTCATGCTCCTCCCTTCTCTGCTATACAGTTTCTTTCCGATTCTCCAACTGCACATTTTAACCCACGCGGCCTCTGGCTGCAGCATTAGAGAACTTTTCCGGCTACCCTGAAATTTTATCTCATCAGCCTTTTACTGAACCAAGAGGAGTCTGGAACAGTGAGGACGGTCCCTTCTCTTAAGTCTGTTTAGATCAAGTAGACACGTGCTTTCTTACACTTGCCAGTTCAGCACTGAGCACCACCAGGCAGGAGGCTCTGTCTAGTTTCAGGAAGATGTCTTATGTTGTTTTTGCTAGACAAAAGAGCGTAAAGTTTTGAAAAACAAACCCTGAGTGCTTTTTCTATCTCCTCCTGACAGTGCTAAACAGCAATAGACAAAGTTCTGCAAAAGGAGAAGCAACTCCTTTTGACAATGCGGAAAGAATGCTGCTCTTCACTGGCCTTTGTGTGTGAAAAAGATGCAAATTTTCCAGCTGTATTTCTAGTAATATGTGCAACTGAGAGGAAAAACTCACAGTACTGTGATACCAGATACACCAAACTGCATGTACCTGTAAGAAACACAGCATCTCCCTAACACTCTGCAGAAAGCAACATAACCTTTTCCATCCACCTGCCTCCTCGTGCATGTGCAGCAGAGAAGGTGACTTTTGCAGGTTCCCTGGATGTCTGGAGTCTGGCACGCCAGTGAAGGAGTAAGCCCAAGGTCAGTGATGAGGTGCAGAGAGGCACTTGCCAGCACTCCTCCTCTCTTGGCTTGAGCTTGAGTCTTCAGTTGTCCAAACTGTGTATGTCTCCCACCCAGCCTACAAGTTCCCTGTCCTTTCTGGGCTGCCAGAGGAGCTGGTGCATGCAGGGAAAGGAGTCAGAGAGCCACTGAGATACACAGACAGACCTGTGACTCTGAGGTGATCCTGTGCCCACCAGTGCAGACACTGGAACACTCATGCCTCAAATAACCTCATGAGCACTCATGCTTCAAACAACCTGGTCACCAGGTCATTTCAAAGGTTTGTGCATGAGTACTGTCCTGCTGGTGTGTTTGCACTTCTCCGTGAGATTCACTGTGTAGTGAGTCAGTGATGTTCTGAGAAGTAGCCTCCGTGTCAGGGTGATTTACCCTCTGAAGGGACTCTAAATGCCCAACAAATCTGTGCTTTAATAGGGACTATTATGAAAGTGAGATCAAATTTGCAAAATTATATCAAAGGAAGAAAGACACGCAATGTTTTTAGTACTGTATAATTAAAAAAAAAGTCAGAGAAGCATAACCAAATGTAAAGGTTCCTGGTCAGATTTGCAAAATCCATAAAGCAATAGCAGGGGCTTCACCCGGTGCATGGACAACAGAGAGCGGAAGTATTACAGTGTGTTACATCTGTGCCATGCAGATGTGTTGGTAGTAACTCTTGGGTCTAACTTTTTGGTTCCTGAGCTGCTGTTACCATTGCATCTTCTGAACAGCATGGCTGTAGACGTTTGAATTTAATGCAGAGGATGGCTGTTAGACTCGTGAGATGTTTCTGAGTCTGACAGCCTGCACAATTCATATCAGGATTTTCTTCTGCTGTACGGTAGTTGCTAACAGGAATATAACAACCTCCTACTGGTTTTGTGCATGTTTTGTCTCTGAACAGCAGGAAGACGTTGATGAGTGATGAATAGAAGCTCCTTTTCTATCGCTCTGAGAGTGATAGAGCACTGGAACAGGCTGCCCAGAGAGGCTGTGGAGTCTCCTTCTCTGGAGACATTCAGGTGTGATCTTGTGCAACCTGCTCCAGGTAATCCTTCTCTAGCAGGGAATTGGACTAGATGATCTCCAGAGGTCCCTTCCAATCCCTACCACTCTGTGAATCTGTCAAGTCTCTTTAGGAACACTGACAATCTTTTTCTTTCTGCAGCTACCCTCAAAAATTTGCCACAGTTGGAGTTTGGGACCTTTGGCCTTGTTCGGTCACGGTAACAAGTGCTGGTAGATGTTTAACACCTCTGAAGTTTGCTCTGAAGTTGCTTAAATTCCCTAGGAATATAGTGTCTGTACTATAGGCCCTGGCAGTGGTGTCAGCTGTTCACAGCGATGCAGGACAAGGATGCAAGCTGGAGGAGTTGGCCTGAGGGAGATACTCACACAAAACCTCTCATCTGTAGAGTTAAGAGTGAGAGGATTTGTTACCATGTTCAGGCCATAACTAAGCAAGGAAATGCGGTGGTGTTTTGTGACGGGGGTATTTTTCAGCTTCCTTTGTTAGAAAATAGGACCAAAAGATTTTGTTCTACTAGTGAAGCTTTATTGATTTCCAGCAGTAGGGTAAAATGAAAGGAAAATGAAGCAAACAGAAGCTTGTCTGCTTTGTATTCCAGTGGTGGCTGGAAATTTGGGGTTTAAGCATTGCAACCTAAAGGGAGATCATCAAAAGTCCCCATACTGGAAAAGAAAGATAAATCAAATCTCTGCATCTAATCATTTTTCCTCATAAGTCTTGTCTCTGACTGAGATGACATTTTGAGTATGACATAAATACATTTTGCTCTTGTTATAAGACTCTCTGCTATAATAGACTTTGATATAAATCTGTGCTATCATGCTTCCCTGTGCCATTAAAACTCATGACACCCCTGTTACAGCATCGTTTACAATATTCCAGAGCAAACTGCAGATATTGCTGTAAATAGGTGTTTTTCATGTTTTCCCAGACTGCAGACATAATGTGATTCTGGTCTCTAGATATTTAACTTAAAAAAGCAGTTTTGCATCTTATTTTAAATGATTGAACTTTACTTAATTTTTCAAGTCAGATTCTTTGACACAATTCCAAAAGCCTAAAATAGGATTTGTAAAACTGTTAAGAGTGAATGGTGTGAACATCCTTATCCATGTCAAAATTTATAAAGCTTGGTCATTTGGATCTGGATTGTGCCACCTTTACCTGTGTTCCACGTGTAAGTAATCTAATCTGCAGCACAGCCTCCGCTGTGCTCCAGGGTCACGAGGAAGTGTCAGGCTTCCACCTCCATTCCTTTTTGAAAATCAATCTCTTGGCAGTATCTCCTACCTACATGCTTCCCATTCAACTACAGATCCTGAAGTGTTATTAGCCCCCTTTTATAGCTTTATATTTAGCCTAAATAAGATCAAGATGCAAGTAAGAAACCTGCATAAGACCCAGAGGAAAGAAGAGACAATTAATACATTTTTGTCTATTTTGAAAACCTTTCCCTAAAAATTTTGTTGTACTCACAAATCTCTTTTTAAATATGACCTTTTAAGAATTTCAGGGTTTATTGTGGGAGAGAAAGAAAGCAGGTGCCCCAAAACCCACTGTGCCTGAGAAGAGAAACAAGAGTTTTAAAAGGCAGGGTGGAGATCTGCTTTCATTAGTCTTACCTTTTTCCTTGGGGAGAAAGAAGGGAAATATTTCTACTGCTTCTCCATTTCCTCTCACTGTTCTGTAACTGGTCACTGAAAAAAGGTGAGAAGCAAGGAGTGGAATTTTGCATTAAAACAGTCTATTTCTTTAAGATGGACATCTTCTTGCAAAATGTTCCCCATATGCCAGAGAGTTCAGTGTTGGCGAGCTGCAGCACAGGCGCATGAAGGTGAACATCAGTGACAAGTGGTGCTCCTCTGGAGTCGGTACTGGGACCAGCACTGTTTAACATCTTTGTCGGCAGCATGGACAGTGGGATCGAGTGCACCCTCAGCAAGTTTGCCAACAACACCAAGCTGTGTGGTGTGGTCAACACGCTGGAGGGAAGGGATGCCATCCAGAGGAACCTGGACAGGCTTGAGGGGTGGGCCAGTGTGAACCACAAGAAGTTCAACAAGG